>ML208306.1:33296-179167 GCA_004369065.1 Pluteus cervinus | reverse complement strand
ATATCGATGACCACCCACCTCAAAGAGATTGACAGTGACTTCATTGATCTCATCTCGTGTCATTTGCGACTTTCGTAAATCCGTAACATGAGGGAGATAGTTCTGGGGATAAGCAACTGCAAATCTCGGATATGATTCTCCTTTATTTGATCAGAAAGAAACTAGTTCACCTTCAAATACGTCCCCGAGGGCCAGGTTGACGGTTGGATCGTCCTTCGCCCAGAGAGTAGGCATGCTCATATGGCCCTTGCGTGTTGTTCAGCGCGAAGACGCTTCGAGACCTTGTTTGGTCGGTGTTTATAAGTATCGCACCCCTTCAATCCAAAGATCCCCAAAAGCCACCGTAAGTCCGCCATACATATGATTTAGACGTTTCTTTATACTCCATGGCGATGGTACGACATATCAGATCAGGTACTCATGGCCACTACCCTAAGTTCTCGATAATAAAATAAACCCATCACAATAAATTCCTCTTCCTAAACAGCACATGCGCCTTACGATTCGGAATCCTATTCGCACCAAACCACATAGGCTCTGGAGGACCTTCCCCCTCTGCAAGCTTAACATCGTAGTTAAGTAGGATATAAGCCAACATTGCCTTCAGCTCGTCAACAGCGAAGAACCGTCCTGGGCTATCCAAGAAAAAGAACACTAAGTCATGGAGCGCATATCAATTAGAGGGGAATACGACGAACCAAGGATGTTTTCCACCACCAAAGATCACCCAGTCGAGTCCAAGATAAGCAGTCTGATGCTTCGAACTCTCTTCTTCACCTTCATCCTCACGCATATCGGAAAACCGGAATCCTTGGAATTCATGAGGGTTCGGATAATTGACCTTGTCCAGGTGAGTTGCACGAGACGCGGCGAATACGTAGGAACCCTTTGGTACAACCGTTCCATCAGAGAAAGTAAAATCTTTCATCGCCCGTCGGGTAACACTCACTATCCGTAATTTTAGTTTAACGGAAACTTGCACATCAGGAGGGCTTCTACGACTTACGAGCGCCAGATACCAGACGTTGGGATTCTCGAAGGAAACTGTCAACCTTCCGTAGTTTGTTTATCCCAACTTTAGTCCATCCCTCGCTAGCAATGACTGATAGAATTTCTTCCCGCATAGGTTCAATGTATTCGGGATGAACAGCCAAGTCATAAAGCGCATTCGTCAAGGCCTACATAACAAATTGTCAAAGAGTCTGTACACGAAAGGAACTGATCGACATACCGCTGTCGTCGTATGTATAGCAGCAAAGTTAAGCACCAAAATCCGCATCGTAAAATCTCGAACAGTACGATATTGTGGCTTCGCATAGTCTAACATCCAACTAACGAGATCGGACTAGATCACCGTTCAAGCATGTAATCCAAGAAACAAATGAGGACGTCAACATACCGGCCGCTCTGGATCCTCCAGACCAAATTTCTCATCACGTACAAACCGTTCTTCAAGCATTGGACCAAGAAGGTCCATTGCATGCAGTATCTTCGCATGCATATTCGTAAAGAGTCGTGCTGCAATCCTATCGTGACCATGAGTAGATGACAATTGTGGCAACATGATAGAGCACGAACGGGCGGAAAATCTTTGGGAACTGGGACAGCAAAACACCCGCCTTGAATGCATCGACCGTAAAATTGATATTAAGCTTCCTATATTCGGGATCTCTACCTTCAACGAAGTTAGTAACGATATCAATGATAGTAAGGCAGGAATTACACAATGGTAGGCCAACGAAAATCCTATTAGTCGCGCGACAAACGACCTCAACGATCGTGCTATACGCTGGGACACTCGACCACTCTGAGCTGAAATTAGATCGTGAAGAACAAAGGAATCTATCTCCTTACCATCATCCGTTGCAGGCACATATTCCGAAAACGCTGCAGCAATCTCGTCTTGCAATTCAGAGAATCTTGCGGGCAAGTTACGTGTTAGTGGATTTCTGACCGCGACAACATGATACAGGTCGTCGTGAAGCTCTGGACCCAATATATACTTGACCTGTAGCACCTGAACAGGGGGGTTAAAGCTGGAAAACGAGACTGGAGATATCATATGAGAACTGAGAACTGGCCTCGTTCATAGCTTCGTTAAAGGATAAATCATCTTCGGAGGCCTTTCGTACGTCATCAATCAACTGCGGCCCACTGACCACCACAACCCAGCGAGACATCATTGGAATCTTGAACGGACGGCCATAGTACTACGCCCAAGTGAATACTATATCCACGACGCAAAGTTGAACACACCTTCTCGTATCCCTCCTGTATCATATCCTTGGCGTATTTGAGAGCTTTGAGACCGCCCCAGTAGGAGGTAATGACGCCAGATGGACCAACTGTCGGAATCTTGTGTATCTGAAGTGCAGTCGGACCATGAGAACACGATGAACCCGAAATCGAAAGAACTCACAGGAGAAAAGGCAGCATTGATGTATTTTTTGACTAGGTACGCAAGGAACAAGCCGATGAGGGTCCAAGTCGTTGAGGAGAATTCGAACATCTTGTAAATGGCCTGCAGAGACGAAGTGAGGTGGAGGTTGGGAACATAAAAGTGAGTTGGAAGATAAGTAATGATGAGAGTTCGGACGACGGCGTCACTCACGTTGAGCTCGCAACGGTCGTCGAACGGGTGGACCGTGGTTTACCCGAGTCTCCATGGACTGGTGGACTCGTAATTTCATCCTTACGGACCTTACCCACCATATGGTACTCATTAGTTTATTGATGATGCCCTTAACTTGAAATCGGTGCTGCCTCCAATAACCTCCATAAGGTTATACTTGCCATAAACAATCACCCGGGTCTGCCTTGTGATACTGTAACGGATATTGACGCTGCTGCGCATAAACTTAGAATCTAAAAGATGGGTAAATCACCAGGTCTGATTCCGTATAAAGCACTTACCAAATATCCCATGGTAATACTATTGGTGATTACAGTCAGCGAGCGCCGAGAAGTGGGAACAGGAAAATTCAAACGTAATAAAGCCAGGATAAATTGTAGTGGGCACCCTGTAGCAGCGCGAGCACAAGAGCAACCCCTGCGAGATATGTACCCCAGCCTTGAAGCCAGCTTGAAGCGTGAAGGTGTCCGGTGGATGGCCGGGAGCTTGAGGTGTGTTGATCAACCGTGGGAACATCGAGACGGCACGATCAGTTCCGCCACAACTCCGCTTTTCTCGGCCGTCTACCTTGCGTCCACTCATCGATACTTATCGATTATCGCTGTATCCATGTCCTAACTTGGTGCCGAGATTTGCATTTTCTTATGAATCTCAGGAAAGTTCAATTATCTCGTTGGCACAGATCGTGCTGGTGAGTTTTTTTGTTGTCATTCTTGCAAACTTAGATGCAGGCAAGTACGGCTACGTTTATCGACTTGTGTCCACGAGCCCCAGCCAGGTACAAATGTTGCCATCCCCACACTTTTCAGAGTTACAGTTCTGTACAACGAGAACAAACACACGTACAACCCTGCAAAATGCAAGATGCAGAGGGAGGTTAGCTCCATTTTCGTTACCTTTTAGCCAAACTCCTGCCGAAATAATCGTCCACGCCCTGCGGACAATAAAGAAATGTTCTTTTTGGTTATTCGAGTTGGCTGACCTCAATCTTGAATTATTTTAGAGCCTGAAAAAGTCGTATAAATGGGCGACTGAAATCGCTTCGTCCCTCACTGGCAGCGGACCTTCAACTCAACTGCTTCATTGCCTTTTCTTCGCTACTCATGTCGCGTTTCACGAGAGTTCTTTCTCTCATCTCACTAGTGGTGACTGTGTCTGGTTTGTCCACCCTCCTTCTTCACCGCAGGATTCGGCTGACTCCTCGTCCCTCTCTCAGCTGGTGTGATGGTCCAACGCGGTCCTGTCACCCCTGGTAGGATCCTGAATGTGGACCCCAGCACGATTGCTGCTGCTTCAAATGCCGTCCCCATCGACTTGGCCATCACCAACCCCAACCTTAATACTGGCAGCACCCTTTCTCGACGAGATATCTTGTTGAAGAAGCGGTCAAACTACGAGCAGGTTTTCACCGGAACCGGGACTGCGCCAGGCGATCGCGACGCGTCAATCCAAGGAACGGCGTACTTGAGTTTCACCAGGCTCGATGCGTATGATGTGGGTGCTTGCGAGGCTTTTTGTGACGGTATTGAAACTTGTGGTACGTTCTTTCTATGTTACCTGCCCTTAAAACCACGACTGAAATATACTTGAAACAGTTTTTATCAACATCTTCTACGAGTACAATAGTGATGCGACCTACAACCCACAGATCAAGTGCGCTGCATACGCTGATATCCATTCAGCCGCGGAGAAGACCAACACTGGTGGCCAACAGCTCCTCCCACCACCTGCCGAGCCGTCGTACATACAAGAGAGCGAGGGATATGCGGTTGGTTCCTTGGCTGACCCTCCTGTTCCGGATGGTTACGAACTCGTCTTTGGTCCTACCGGTGGTGCTAATCAGGCCCCTGGTGTGAGCACCTTTCTTTTACCATTACCATTTGTTGGCACTGACGTGCTACACACGACCTAGGAAATGGGTTTCGCTTTCTTGGATAAGTACGACGTCCAGGCCTGCGCTGACCTTTGTAACATTCGTGCTGCAGACCCGAACGGCGGTGCTTGCCAGTACTTCAATATCTGGATAGCTGAGGTCAACGGTGATCCGACCACATATTCCTGCGTCATGGTACGTTTATCTCTGACGCTTCCGATTTATTCTGAGTGCGGATTGTTTGCAACAGTACTACCGCCCTACCGATGCTTCCACTGCGACCAACACCGGTCAGGGTGACCTTCAAGTCACTTATTCTCGTGGATATCAGCGTATCTCTTACCTCCCTGACGGTGGCTTTGAGGGTTACGACCCAACTAGCCCCAGCTGCACAGCTTCATATGCTAGCTGGGTTGGTACCTCTCCTTCGGGCGGTCACCAAGACGCTTCCATCTGCTCTGGCGCAGCTTATGGACCCCGAAGCGGACACAGCGTCGGGCTGTTAGGTTCAGTTACCGGTGCAGATAATTTACTGGGCACCCTCGCACCTGCTGAACTCTTGAATACCGAAGCCGGTAAAGATTATTGGATCACCTTCTTCCAAAAGTCGACATTTGCACTTCTTGCAGTTTCTACCATCGATGTTCAGTGGAATGGTGTCACTGTCCTCCATATCGGGCCTGAGCTTATAGATCTGTTTTGGACGTATTATCAAGTCAAAGTGACGGCAGCAGGTAGTGACCAACTTTCGTTCCACGGTGGAGGAAGTCCTGTTCATATTCTCTTGGATGACGTCTATGTCTGGCTTGCGTAACTCCTCAATTCTGTAGTTAATTGTACTTCTTCTCATGATTTATTGCTGTGTACGTTAAAATCGAATATAAGTTCCATTTTAATCTTATCTACAGACGACATGCCTTACAGGCAACATTTACGTGGAAAACAAAAGAAAGTGAATACGTTGGGGCTTTCAAGTTGGAGGTCGGCGGATTTCCTGTTGTTGGGAATTGGGAAGCGAAAAAGCTATCTGTTTCCGAAATCTATCTGCCATTGAGAACGGGGTTCAGGAAACAAGAATCACAGGCTGCCATGACAGAACAAATACCCCAAATGTCGTCCAACCCAGACAGTGACATGGCATGGAAGCCAAAGTATTACGGCCCTTGCCAGTTAGACTCAAGAGTGCTACAACTTGAGTTAGACGGGACTTTTGAGGCACGTACCGTGACACGTCGATCGTCTGCCGCCATCGAGTGCCATGTTATTGTACGTCGAGCCATCGTGCCTAGAGTGCGATGCCACCGGGAGGTGATATTTCGGGTCCGAGAATGCACTGTTATCGCTGAGATCTTGAGCCTCAACAGGGGGGATTGGGGGAGGATCGAGACCGGTCAAGCGGGGCCGTATCGAAGGGGGATTACGACGCACATCACCAAGCCAGGACGAAATGTGGTGGGCACCCTGTAGCAGCGCGAGCACAAGAGCAGCCCCTGCGGGTTATGTACCCCAGCCTTGAAGCCGGCTTGAAGCTTGAAGGTGTCCTGTGGATGGAGCTCGAGGTGCTTTTGAGCCGGTGGAAGCCGTGGGAACATCGAGACGGCACGATCAGTTCCGCTTTTCTCGGCCTTGCGCCATGACCTCAATTTTTTTGTTGATCATACTCGCGAACTTGGATGCAGGCAAGTACGCTACGTTTATCGACTTGTGTCCACGAGCCCAGCCAGGTTCAAATGTTGAACTTTTAGATCACGGTCATCCATTACAGCATGCATGGTGCCTGAGTGCATGGGTTGCCATCTCCGCACTCTCCAGAGATCCAGTTCTGTAAAACGAGAACAAACACACGTACGATCCTTTCCACCTGCCAAATGCAAGGTGTAGCCGCACTGCAGCGGGAGGGTAGCTCCATTTTCATTATCTCTTCGCCCAACTTCTGCCCAAATAATCGCGTCCACGCCCTGCGCACAATAAAGAAATGTCCTTTTTGGTTATTCGAGTTGGCTGATCTCAATCTTGAATCACTTCAGGGCCTGCAAAAGTCGTATAAAAGGGCGACAGAAATCGCTTCATTCCTCACTGGCAGCGAGCCTTCAACTCAACTCCTTCATTGCCTTTTCTTCGCTACTCATTCATGTCGCGTTTCACGAGACTTCTTTCTCTCATCTCGCTAGTGGTTACTGTCTCTGGTTTGTCCACCCTCCTGCTTTATTGTAGGATTTGGCTGACTTCTCGTCTTGCTCGTAGCTGGTGTGATAGTCCAACGCGATCCTGTTACCCCTGCTAGGATCCTGAGTGCGGACCCCAGCACGATTTCCGCTGTTTCAATTGCCGTCCGCATCGCCGACCCTCCTGTTCCGGACGGTTACGCGTTTGTTTTCGGTCCTATCGATGGTGCTAATGTTGCCCCCGGTGTGAGCACCTTTCTTTTACCATTACCATTTGTTGGTACTGACGTGTTACATATGACCTAGTATATGGGGCTCTCTCTCTTGAACGGATAGGACGTCCAAGCCTGTGCTAACGAATGCAGCACCCATAGTCCTGACTCCGTTGGTGGGGCTTGCCAGTACTTCAATATGTGGCGCACCCTCGTCGTCGGCTTGCCAATCACTTATAATTGCGCAATGGTAAGTTCCAAAAGTTTTATTTTATTTTCCCTCCGAGTTGCTCGCGGTCCCTCATCGATCATCACCTGCCGTAGTACTATATCCCCACCGACGCTTCCACAGCAACCAACACCGGCGTGCTGGGCGTCCTTCGGGTGTCTTCTTCCCGCGGCTACCGGCGTATCTCTTACCTCCCTGATGGTGGCTTTGAGAGCTACAACCCCGGGGCCTTTGACTTCATAGAGTCGGATGCCAACTGGGTTGGTACTTCACCACCCGGTGGTTTCCCAGATGCTACCATCTTTTACGACCAACTTCATGCCAGAACTGGGCATAGTGTCGCTTTGTTGGGTTCAGCTACTGGTGTAGATGCTGATGCAGGTACCCTTGCACCTACCGCACCCTTGAACACTGTCGAAGGCCAGACATATTCTATATCTTTCTTCGAACAGTCATTATCCTCTGGACCAGTTCCCTCCATTGATGTGGTCTGGAATGGCGAACCCGTCCTAACTGTCCACGGCCAGGAGAGTTGGACCTATTACGAGGTGGAGGTGACCGCTGCTGGTAATGACCTGCTTGGGTTCCACGGTGGAGCTGCACCTGCGTGGAGTTTCATAGATGACGTTGCTGTCTTCGCGCTATGAACACTTGTCAATTACATAGGCACTTTTTCCGAGCATTTGGGTCAGGATGACTCTCCTCGGTCTGATCAGTTGGTGTCACAGTTCTTCGCTTCGTTTCGTCCTTGTACAATAGAATATGAATGGAAATTGCCATTGCTTCATGCGCTCCGGATCAACCACCTAAATGCCACTGTTTTTCTCCAGCTTCAAGATCAGATCTAGATTAGTTTGTGAGGGTACGGGCCGCCTCCTCCGTCTATGTCTCGTAGTCTTTTGTTTGCCGTCTGTGTTTCTCCCTCTGGGCCTCTGCCAGTGTCCCGCGTTTTGGGTGTTGCCCATCGCATGGTTGTATGGTACTGAGAGAAACCGAAGGACCAAAATGTTTGCAATTGCCGCCTAGTCTCACCGTTCTCCTTTGTTTTTTTGACTTGGACTTGCTCGAAGATCGCTAACTCAGTTCTGCAAGGAGGCAGGAATAGAAAACGAGGATGACAAGGGGACGGCCTGTCCTGGAAAACGCATGAAGTGACCCTCTTATACTCACAACCAAAAAAGCCCAAAAGAATACAAAGCAATCAGCACAACAACTCGAGGAAGCGATCGATAAGTAGGAGACGAGCATAATGGATTGAGAAGATAGAGTCCGTGAACAACGACCGCTCAATGCATAACTAGTACGAAGCGGCGAATTGACTCATACCGTCAAACCTTGTAGATTCAACCCGTATCCTAACACTTCATACCTCGAGAGGTTAGTTATCAAGTCACGAGGTTGAAGCACTCGTTCACGACAATCGAGGGGAAGGAGCTCGAACTTAGGAGGCGACATATGAGGGAGAGTGGCCCTTTTAAGTTGCATAATGGAGGTCATGGCCATGGCGAGTATATGCAATGATTCGCCGCCCCCGTAAAGTCCTTGAAGCTTGAAGCCGGGATTTCTTGGGCAGTGAACATAATTGAAGGACCTGCAGATTTGGCCAAGGTCAATCGGCTAGTATGGAGATTGATGATGCTCCGACATACGAAGTATCAAAAGCCCAAATGAACTTACCCCGAACGAGAAACCCTCCATTTCTCTGCGACGGATGGGAAGCAAACTAACCCTATCCGACCAAGAGTATAATTCGCAGTTGACAGAACACGAGGTTCGACTTGAGGGAAGAACCACTTGCTGCAACTCACCTTCAATCAACATATCCTAACCTTCGCCCGCCTTCTACCGGATAGGTTGCCTTCGATGAATTGGGATGATTCGTTTGAACTCGAGTGCCAGCTTCGTCGGGTCTTGATCAGGTGATGGCTTAATATCAAACAGTAGATTTCGTCCCGCAGGAAAATATTATATCGGGCGGAATGTTGGTCAGATCAACCGACGATCGCAACCCGACTTGCTCTGGTCGGCGGGCGATATGGTTGTGACCCCGCTGGAACAACCATAATGTCAGCTTTATTAAGTTATGAGCAGGGATACTACAGACCTTGTAATGCACGAAGATGCGATGTTGAGGATGCTCGTCCGAGTCGTCGAGTTTTTTGATATCCTCCCCGTGATGCACCGTGGGCCTCGAAGTGAGAGCCGAGCTTGTCAAAAGCTTTGCCGGATTGCGTCATTCAATCTCCGCTACACCGGCAGCCACCGCCGGCAGTAATCGGTCCAACAATTCCAACCATCCTTGTTAATCTCCAACTCATTGAACGTCCAAACTCAACGGTTCATTTACTGGCGCTTTCGGTTTGGTAAAATACGATTTCAGAAGTAAAATAACTGATGATGGACAACCCAACAGGAATAGTTCGACTGGGACTCGTTCCGTCAAACACAAGAAGGCGTCATTTCCGCCTCAAAGTGCGCAACCTCAAGTCCTTAGCAATCTCTCAATTCCACATGGGTAAACTTACCAAGCGTTGACATTTGGAGAGACTTCAACCCATGATGGGGTATCCGCTATCGCGGCGGCTGCGCCGGTCAGATTCCAATCTGGGGGGATAAATTCTAGCTGGCCAATCTTGACTAGCTTGACATCTCTCACAAGAGCACTAGTGCACGGGTAATAGCGTGAGGTTGCGCAATCTTCTTGGGATCAGGCCACTCTTCCACCGTCTCCGAGTCAGTACCCTCCTTCTCCACTTCCAGAGCTCTCGCTCTCTCCTTCATCTCGACTTGAGCTGACGTCCCTTTAGCCGGCGCACCCCCCCTTTCATTAGAATGCGAGTGACACACCTTGTGACGACTCTGGGGCTCGTGGCTCGTGTACAAGCCGCCCAAATCCCGTTGAGTTACGGACATTGGTTTTCGGGAAATGGTGGAGATGTTGTGGAAGGCGCCCCGAAGGATGCAACAGACCCAGGAGAAGAGAACAGTTACAAACTTAAATGGCCTGTCAGGAAGGTTGCGATCATTGGTGCTGGACCTGGGTAAGCCCATTCCCCCTATTCGTTCTTTCTAAATCATGATTTTAATCGAAAATAGTGGTTTGCTTGCCTATCGTGAACTCTCCCAGGCCGGGTTCGACACCCATCTATACGAGCGAGATGATGTTCCAGGTGGAAATTGGCATTACACAGACGAAACGCCGCTAGACGCACCAATCCCGAATATTGAGGTTGCGGTTGGCGACTATGTTCCTTCTTTGCCTCCAAAGGGTGTCGAATTTCCTTATGTGGAGGTATACGAGGATTCTCGGGATGAGTTGGGGTACGAGGAGCGGAGACGAGAGCATAGAGGGCCCAAGGCGCTTTGGAAGACTTTAACTTCGAATGTGCCTGCTGTGAGTGTACCTGGATCTATACACTGGGATATTATAAACGCTGATCGAATTCCTCGATGTAGCCTGTTCAACAAGTTAGTGTGTTTATCGTCCGAGGATTCGGTTGCAGCATTAATTGGTTGAAAAGTTCACAGAATGGCCTTGGCCAATTGGTACACCTTGGGGTAAGTGACAAGTCGTGCCTTCTCAGGTTTCTTTCCGTCTCAAACGATTTCTGACTCTCCGCGTGCAGAACTACCCCATCAGCTCCTTCAGAGCTACATCCGCTCGTTTGCGTCATGGCATGGTATCAACAGTAATGACGAGAACCCCAACGCTCATTATAACACTCGCGTTGAGTTGGTTGAGAAACATCATGATTCCAACGGGGCTGAGGCGGGCTGGAGAGTTGTTGTAAAGGAATTGGTCCGTATCGCGCCTACGAAATCGAAAGCTACATGGCGTGAAGAGGTTTGTGTTGGTTCCTCAGGGACTTTGCATTGTTTTTAACAGACATATCCATAGATCTTCGACGCAGTAATCGTTTCGACTGGTCGCTGGAATGCTCCGAATATCCCAAATTCAATAGCTGGGTTGAAACCGTGGTCTGAGAAGTTCCCAGGTCGTATCTTACATTCGAGGCAATACAGGTTCCCTGAGGTATTCAAAAACGAGACAGTATTGATTGTTGGTGCTTCGGTAAGTGCAGGCGCATCGTTTGGACATGGATACTGAATTTCAAGTTCTAAGTCAAGCGGAGGCGAAATATCCAGAGATATAAACCGATATGCGAAGCAGGTTTATCAATCTATTCGGGTATGTTCCCTAATATCTCATTCCGTTCACCATTGACTCACTGAGTTGGTCAATAATATAGCCAAATAAATGTTCGTTAAACTGTTTTACTCATTCCTCTCCAGATCTACTCACGTATAACAAAAGTTTCGCAAAGGGACTTTAAACTCCTCCTAAGCCGATTGCCACCAAACACGACCGTCATCGGAGAGATCAAAGAAGTTCGTGCTACAGGTTCTACGTTCCAGGACGGTGAAATTGTTCTGATCAACGGAACGGTCAGTGGCTTATTCCCCAGCACATTCAATCTGTTAACTGGAGTATTGTCTAGGTCGTAACGGGGATCGATCGCGTTATCTTCGCGACTGGATATCATTATTCTTTCCCATTCCTTCCAGCTTATCATAACTCCTCGATCGGACCCAAGGAGGAAGCACCCCGACGCTCTGGAGTAATCCAACCTATCGTCACAGACGGCACTCATATGAGGTCACTACACCTCGACCTGTTCTATATTCCTGACCCTACTCTGGCGTTCATAAATAGTGAGTATGCATCTTGCCTTCTGCGTCTAAAATTTGATGAAACTATCTTCCCACATAAAGTGAATATCGGAATGCAAACTCTGACGTATGGTGAATACCTCAGTGTTGCGTTAGCCAAGGTTTGGGCTGGGAAGGCCCATCTCCCGATGGTTGACGAATTGTGGAGTATTTATGATCAGAAAGTTAAAGATAGGGGTGGATATGGATCACATTATTTGTTCCTAGGATCGGCGGGCACGAAAGGTTGGTCTTCGTCTAAGCACTATGTGACATGGCAATTCATTTCGTCGTCTCTAGCTGCGATTAGGTATTTCGTTGGATGGCTGAACGATGCTGCGTATAAATATGGGGGTCGCCAGGTAAGTTTTTGATTTCTCATTCGATGTGTTCGACTCTCATAGGTGTTTGTGTTGTAGCTGGACCGTCTACCAATAGAGTACGCTTTTCTTCATTGCTTCTGGTCCCGTATGCACTCTGCTGACATTTGTATAGGACTGATATCGTCGAAGGTATCTGGACGAAGGCTCGATACAGTACGAACTCGTATAATGCGGTTAGCGTTGACGGGAGTTTGAACAATACGATCAGGGCACTAGACCTTGATCAAGATCTAATCGGACAGAGCGAACTTTCAGAGTGGAACAAAGGTGATTCGTGGTTCGAGTTCGATTGGTAGGGACTGGGGATACTCCTGTATGACGGGACCACAATTCTATGCTCCCTTTTTTGGACAATAACAGAATACTCTGACTGATGCCACGTTTCCTCGTGCTGATGATACCTGCGGTACTGCCGGGATGTAATGGCGGTCAAGTACAACTCGGACGCTGACAATGATTTATAGATTCTTTGATGTGGTTACAGGGCCGTGATCAGTACATAACTCGGTGCACATTTTGCTGCTGCTTTACCCACCTACCATCTTCCTCCAATACTTCGTGAGAAGTAGTATGGTTGAAAGGGCGGGAACGCGGTGTAAACGACGCGGGAGAGCCACCAAACCGAGAGAGACTCGGAACAGACACGATCCGAACATGTAGATTAGGGCACGCAGATTGTAACATCTTCTTGACTTCCGGTCCTCGCCGACTTTTTGGAGGCATGGAATCGTCATACCGGTGCTGTATGACGACTTCACCGAATGAACGCCTTTTACCCTGATCAGAGGGCCCTAATGTCGTCCAAGCGAGGCAAAGTGCCGTGAGTTGGGGCTCAAAAGCCAGCCATTCCGTGAATTCGTCGAATCTAAGGTCGAGATATAGTGTCTGGAGGCTGGGTAATACCATGGACATCAGGCTTGTTAAGATATCCGCCATGAAGCGGGACCTAGTTGAGATGGTCAATTCTTTTAGAGAGGTAGCATGCTCAGATAATTGGACGAAGGATGCCAATGATGGGACATGTAGCGTGAGGCGATGAAGAGAATTTGTGGAGTCGATAAATCCAAGCCAAAAGGTTGAAATTTGCTTGGTTTGACAACATTCCAAAACCCGCAATGAAGGGACAGCGAGCCTTCGGAGAAACTCCTCTGGTGTCCCTCCTTCATTATAATTAGCTCGGAGTCCGAAGTAGGACAACCGACTGGCGGTGAGTTCAATGGAGACTTGCGGTTCCGGTTCAAGTCGAAACCCATCTCTGCTCAGGTCAACATAGAGTGACTCTAGATCAGGACAATACGCGAGGAAAACCAGAAGCGTGTTGTAGTGAATCTTTGACGTCAACCACAGAACTGTAAGTTGACTGGGTGGCGGAGAATGACGCCATGATTCTGGAGGCATGTGGGTGTAGATGCGTCGGAGAGAGGCGGAAGAAGCTCGAGGGATGGAAGGGAGTGATGCGTTGAAATCTCTAAGCACAAGCTCTTCCAGATCTGGGTGGTCGCGCTCCAGGACAAACTTTTTCAGTGTGTTTCCAAGGGCCCCTCCCAACCCAATCAACTCTATTCTTCGAGGAGAAGGAGACTGGCTTGGCAAAGCATCTAGTACGGCTTTCAACTCCGACGATGAAATACGGGGATTCTTGTCCTGGGTCCCATGGAGTTCTAGCGAAAGTGAGGGCCGGTAGCACCGACCAGCCCATGTTTTAGCCAATTCTACGTGATCAGCTGCGCTGATGTAGAGGCCATTCCAAAGGAACGGCATGGAAAGTGCAATCGTTCGCCATCGATGACAAACTGCTGCCAGCTGCAAGGGTGCACGATTTGGATGGGGGGCAGGGTGGACATTCGTCGCCAAGCAGGCAAGGAATATTTGTTCAAGAACATCTTGAGGTAAGTGCTCTAGTGGAGATACGAGGTATTCGCAGAGTCGAACCTGCGATTCTTTCTGAACCATCCGAGCGCTCGCCTCAGTCAGCTCAAGTGAAAGCTGTGCGATCTTCGAGATCGTGTCCTTGATCTTTGCATTTAGCAGTTTCAAATCGTCCTGACACTCTGCGAGAAAAGCTCCAATGAAGGGCGCATCTTTTGCCGACAGGACTCCTGATAAACGGAAATCCTGGAAGATCGAGCTCAGGTCGAGAGAAGGATGCTACGCGCAACGTTATGTATTGTGGATAGGTGCACTCATTGAACTCGAGACTCACTTCAAATATATTGACAACGATTTCGTCAACTTCAGCTTGTGTCATCAGCCCCTTTCGAGAATCCGTTAAATGAGGAAGGTAGTCCTCCTGATCATGATAAGCGACTATAATGTGTACCTGCCATCTGGTGTTGTCCGCGAAGGAAAGAGTGAATGAACGTACCGTCAAAGAGGCTACCGAAAGTTAACCTAAACTTTGGGTCATCTTTCGCCCAGAGGGTAGGCATCGTGTCTGTATCTAGTGCCTATGTGTGGTTTAGTTGAAGCGCCACCGACTACGCTGTTGGCGCCTGTTGACTTGGTCCCGTGCTAACTCAGTGCTAGATATTTTTTTCGAAATCCCGAGGCAGCTATCACAGAAAATATCACAGATGATACATGATGCGATATCAGTGTCTATTGCAGTTGAATCAATACATGCATCGGTGTACAGGTTGCCTCGATTCTGTCCAGCTACCATCATCCTGCAATACATCGTGAATACCAACGTCGTTAAATGGTTGGGGATGCATCGAGAACGATAGTGGAGAGTGCCCAAGCCGAGAGGTACTTGGAGCAGAGACGATTCGAATGTGTAAATTAGGAAATGCAGACTGTAACATCTGCTTAACCTCTGGGGCCTGGGTTGGGGTTGGCTGATGTCTTTCTTTGCTTCTTTGAGCCCCGGAGTCCTTATAGCGGTGCTGGACGACAAGTTCCACGAGCGAACGTCTAGCCAGATCGGAAGGTTCTGACTTGGATGTCGTCCAAGCAAGGCCAAGTTCTGTGAGTTGGGGCTCAAAAGCCAGCCATCGACTAAGTTCGCCGAATGCTATCTCGAGATATAGGGTTTCGAGGCTAGGTAAGACCATAGACTTCAGGCATGTCAAGATATCTGCCACGAAGTGGAACTTGGTTGAGATCGTCAATTCTTTGAGAGACGTAGCATGTTCAGGTAAGTGAGCGAAAGGTACCATGGATGGGACCTGTAGCGTGAGACGACGGATAGACTTTAGGGAGTGGGTGAATTCGGGCCAGAGAGTTGAGATCTTCCTCTTGTGACCACATTCTACAACCCTTAACGAAGGGAAGGTGAACCCTCGGAGAAGCTCCTCTGGTGGCCCTCCTTCATCATAACTATCCAGAAATCCCATATAGGACAATCGACGGGCGGTTAGTCCAGTGGAGACTTGTGGTTCCGGATCAAGTCGAAGCCCATCCCCACCCAGCTGAACATAAACCGACTCTAGATTAGGGCAATACGCGAGGAAAATCACAAGCGTGTTACTGTGAATCTTCGATGTCAACCACAGGACCGTGAGTTGACTGGGAGGAGGAGAACGACGCCATGATTCAAGTGGCATGTGGGTGTATATGCGTCGGAGAGAGGCGGAAGAAGCTCGAGGGACGGAAGAGAGTGACGTGTGGAGATCTCTGAGCACAAGCTCTTCCAGCTCTGGGTGGTCGCGCTCCAGGATGAATTTGTTTATCGTGTCTCCCAGTTTCCCTCCCAACCCAGTTATTTCGATTCTCCGAGGGGAGAGAGATTGGCTTTGCAATGCCTCCAGCACAGCTTCGAGGTCCGACGAGGAAATACGATTGTTCTCGTTGGGTTTTAACGAAAGTGAGGGTTGGTAGCACCGACTGACCCACGCTTTAGCCAATTCTACGTCATCGGGTGTGTTGATGTAGAGACCATTCCAAAGCAAAGGCATAGAAAGTGCAATCGTACGCCATCGATGACAAACTGCTGCCACCTGGAGTGGTGCACGATTTGGATGGGGGGAAGGGTGGTCGTTCGTTGCCAAACATGCAAGGAATATCTGTTCAAGAAGGTCCTGAGGTAGGGGTCCTGGCTGCGGTGTTGATAACAGGTATTCGCACAGCCGAACCTGTGAGACCTTTTGAACCATACGAGCGCTAGCCTCGCTCAGTTCACGGGACAAATGGGCGATCGTCGAGATGGTGTCCTTTATTTTCGTGTCCAGCAGATCAATATCATGTTGACATTCATCAAGAAAGCTTTGAATCGAAGGGATGTCCTCAACCGGACGGAAGCTAGATAAGCGGAAATCCTGGAAGATCGAGCGAAGGTCGAGAGAAGGGTGCTACATGGAATATCAGGTATTGTTCAATCGATACGACACTCTTTGGACTCGACTCACTTCAAATAAGTTGAAAACAATACTGTTGACCTCATCTTGTGCCATAAGTACCTTCCGAGAATCCATTACCTGAGGGAGATAGTTCTCAGGATAGGCGACTGCGCGTACAGTGTGCATCTGCCATCTGACCTTGTCTGGATAGGATGTCAAACTCACCATCGAAAGGATTTCCAAGAGTCAAACGAAGCTTTGGATCATCTTTTGCCCAGATGACGTGCATCGTGTCCGATATCCCAGTGGAACGACGGAAAAGAAGTTGGCACGTTGTTGGCATGTTGTTGGCATCTGTTGATCGCGGTGGGTCCGGGTTTTTCCCCCTCATAATAATTTAAAATATTCCAACTTAGACGTTCGTTATCAGTAATCAATTATCTGTGCAAGCATGGAATTCGACTACTAGGAGGGAATTATGTGACTCGGTGTACAGGTTGCCCTATTTCTCTCCAGCTACCATCGTCCTCCAATACTTCGTGAGTAGCAACTGCGTTAAATGGGAGGGGACACATCATAAACGACATTGGAGATCTTCCTAGCAAGGGGATAGTCGGAACAGAAACGATCCGAACCTTTAGACTAGGGCATGCAGATTCTGACATCTGCTTCACTTTCAAGGCGTCCTGACAGTCATCTCTGCTAGTCGTAGCCAAAGTGGCGTTGTACCGGTGCTGTATGACGAGTTCGACGAGGGAGCATCTCCCCTGTTCCAATGTTGTCCAAGCGAAGCACAGTGCGGTGAGTTCAGGCTCAAAGGCCAGCCATTCAGTAAGTTCGACGAATAGCGTTAAGTCAAGATACAGAATTTCGAGGCTGGGTAAGACGATAGATGCCAGGCATGTTAAGGCATCCGCCATGTAGTTGGACTTGATTGAGATTGATAATTCTCTGAGGGAGGTGGCGTGGTCCGATAAGCGAACGAACGGTACCAATGATGGGACCTGGAGAGTGAGGCGATGAACGGATGTTAAGGAATGAACAAATCCAGGCCAGAGGGTCGAATTCTGTTTGCTCTGAGAAAATTCCACAACCTGTAATGAAGGGAAGGTGAACCCTCGGAGCAGCCCCTCTGGCGGCTCTCCTTCGTCGTAGCTATCCCGGAGTGCAATGTAAGACAACCGCCGCATGGTCCCTTCTGTCGAGACTTGCAGTTCGGGATCAAATTGAAAGCCCTCTTCGCTCAGCTTCACATAAAGTGACTCCAGATTGGGACAATATGTGAGGAAGACTACAAGGGCGCTGTATTGAATCTCTGTCGTCAGCCACAGGACTGTGAGTTGACTGGGAGGAGGAGAATGATGCCATGATTCCGGTGGCATGTGAGTGTAGATGCGTCGGAGAGAGGCGGAAGAAGCTGGAGGGAGGGAAGACAGTGACGTTTTGGAGTCTCTCAGCACAACCTCTTCCAGGTCTGGATGATCACGCTCCAGGACAAATTTTTCCATCGTCTTTCCTAGAGTGCCTCCTAACCCCATCAGCTCGATTCTTCGAGGGGAGAGAGATCGACCTTGCAGGGCATCGAGCACAGTTTGCAGCTCCGACGATGAAAGGGTGGTGTTCTTATTGAGCTTTAAGGAAAGTGAGGGCATGTAGCACCGACTAGCCCACGTTTTGGCTAATTTTGCGTGATCCGCTGTGCTAATGTAGAGACCATTCCAGAGTAACGGCATAGAAAGTGCAATGGTTCGCCATCGATGGCAAACCGCTGCCAGCTGTAAAGGTGCACGATTTGGATGGGGGGAAAGCTGGTTCATGTTCGTCGCCAAGCAGGCAAGGAATATTTGCTCTAGAATGTCCTGAGGTAGACATCCTGGTGATGATAGCAGGTATTGACACAATCGAACTTGCGATACCTTTTGAACCATACGAGCGCTAGCCTCGCTCAGTTCACGGGAAAGTTGGGCGATCGTCGAGATCATGCTTTTGATCTTTGTGTCCAACAGATCGATGTCGTTTTGACATTCTTTGAGAAACCCTTCAATATGGGAAGGGATATCAGTTGTCGGATAGAAACCAGACAAACGGAAATCCTCGAAAATAGAGCGAAGGTCCAGAGTTGGGTGCTAGTATGTGGTGTTAACGAAAGACATCTTCCTTCGAACAAACATTTAATTGAATGCTTGCCTCGAATATATTTCCAGAGACCCGATCGACCTCCTTTTGTGTCATCCATCCGTTTTGTGAGTCCATTAGGTGAGAGAGGTAGGCCGGAGGATAAGCGACTGCGGTGTACATTTACCGTTTGCCAACCTCGAGCTGCAAATAAGGGAATGCAATAAAACTTACCCTCAAAAGGGTTTTCACGAATCAAACTGAAGTTCGGGGAATCTTTGGCGAAGAGGGTGTACATTGTGTGTGTGGTACGAGGAAAAGAAGCTGGCACGTTGTTGGCACGTGTTGACGCTGGTTGGTCCAGTGCTTCGGTCATTTTTGAAAGTTTGCGACATAAATGGTACCTGGGGCAACATCTCGAGCCGTGCAGAATTCTCTCCGATTTTGTAAGTATCCGTCGTCGCGATATAACTCATGGAAGCCTTGTTGGTAACCACATCCGGATTTTACATGACTTGATATACACAATGTGAGCGTGGTTGGTACGACCCCGCGTAGATCATGCTGGAGTACCCGGAGCAATATCTCGATTGCATCGTTTTTTCAACTGTGTATGATAGTCTCGACGACATAAGTTAGATATCCTCATCACCATTCGGAGTTACAGTAGTTACATGACTTGATATACGTCATACGGTTTCTCAGACCAGCTCTCATCGTCCTCCAATACTTCATGAGCGCGAGCACTATTGAAGGGGAGGGGAAACATCCCAAACGACACCGGAACCTGCCAGAACCAATCAGTAGCTAGAATAGACAATATCCGAACACGAAGATCAGGGCATGCAGATTGGAACATCTGCTTGACTTTTAAGGTTTCCCATTTCTGGTTTCTATCTTTCACGAGTATGGAATTCTGATACCTGTGTTGTACGACGAGTTGGGTGGGAGAGCGGGTGCTATTAGTGTCGGATGGATGGGAGGTTGACCAGGCCTGCCCAAGTGCAGTGAGTTGGGGTTCGAGAGGTAACCATTCGATGAGTTTGTCGAATGATACGTCAAGATATAAACGTTGTAGGCTAGGGAAGACCATCGGAGTGAGGGCTTCCAGTACATTCGGCATATGATGTGCTTTAGTCGAGATCGATAGTTCCACGACGGAGGTGGCTTCCTCTAATATATATATGATAGATTCTAATGATGGAAGGGCGTTATCGAACTGCAGCGTCAGGCGACGAAGTGGTGTTTGGGTATGGATAAACCCACGCCAGAGTTTTGCGCTCTGGGCTTGTTTGCCAACACGATATTCAAGAACTCGTAGTGAAGGGAAGTGACCGCCTTGGAGGAAATCCTGAGGTAATTCCACTGTTTCGGAACCATCCCAAAGTCCAAGATAAGTCAACTGATGGAGGGTGATATCCTTTTGAATCTGAGGTTCAGGATCAAGCCGAAGTCCATCTTCGTCAATCTCGAGATAGAGTGATTCGATATTTGGACAAGTTGCAAGAAAAACTAGGAAGGTGTTCCGATGTATCTTTGATGTCAGCCATAAGACCGTAAGTTGCTGGGGAGGTGGAGAATGATGCCACGATTCTGGGATAATATGTGTGTAGATGCGCCGGAGTGAGGTAGAAGTCGTTGGGAGCGAAGGAATTGCCCCGTCGGGATCTCTGAGCACGAGCTCTTCCAGGGCATGCTGATCCAGAAAAAAATCCTTCACAAGATCTCCTGAGGTTCCCCTGAACCAACTAGACATCACATCAATTTTGCGGGGGCAGAGAGAAGGTCCTTGAAGGTCGGAAAGTAATTCTTTTAGCTTCGACGATGGTATGTCATTATTGCCAAAGAGGGTAAGTGACGGTCGGTAGCATCGACTAACCCACACTTTAGCGAGTTCTACGTGAACATCATGGCTGATGTGGAGCTCGTTCCAAAGAAAGGGCATAGAAAGGGCGATGGTGCGCCATCGATGGCAGACAGCAGCCACCAGTAAGGGTGCACGATTAGGCTTGGGTCCAGGGGAATCTCTGGTAGCCAAGCAGGCGATGAAGATCTGTTCGAGAATGTCTTGATGTAGATGTTCTAGTGGTGATAAGAGGTATTCGCATAATCGGACCTGCGATACCCTCTGAACCATACGGGCGCTCGCCTGGGTCAGCTCGCGAGAAAGCTGTGCGATCGCCGAGATAGTGTCCTTGATCTTTGAGTCGAGGAGTTGAATGTCGTTCTGACGTTCCTCCAGAAAAGGCTTGATCGAAACGGCATTCTCTGGAGGAAGGAGCCCAGATAAGCGGAAATCGAGAAAGATCGAGCGAATGTCGAGAGAGGGATGCTAAAAATGTCATCAGGCCTTGCTCGTAATCACTAACTATCAGATATCTCCCTGTAGACTCACTTCGAAGATGTTTCCAACAGTCTGATCGATCTCATCTTGTGTTAACAATCCCTTTCGCGAATCCTCTATGTGAGAAAGGTAGTTCTTTGGATACGCAGCTAGAACATATCTCCGATGAACTTGATCGACAAATCAAAGGGGGGGAGGAGCTTACTTTCGAAGAGGTCTCCGTGAGTCAAACAAACCTCGGGATCGTCCTTTGCCCAGAGCATGCGCATTATGGCTGGTAAAGTTAGCTGTGGTTCGGCGACTAGCCACTTGGCCAACCGTTGTTGGGAGGTGTTGACACATCGGACTCTGTGTCATTTCTGATGGGCGTTTGATCCTGTCCTGTGTACAGTATCCAATGAAAGTGGAATGCTAGCGGTGGACCTACGGTAGTTGATTTACAATAAGGTTACATGACTTCGTATACAGGCTGCATTCGTGTGGTCCAAGTGTCATTGTCCTCCATTACCTCGTGAACGTAAACACCGTTGAAGGGAAGGGGAGTCATGGCGAACGAGGTAGGAGTATTCACAAAGTAATTCATACTGGGAACAAAGATAATCCGAAATCGCAAATCAGGGCATGCTGATCGGAACATCTGCTTGACCTTTACGCATTCCCATTTCTCGTTCCTGTCATCGAATCCCACAGGATTAATATAGCGGTGGTGTACGGTGAGTTGGCTGATGGAACGTGACCGTTCCAGGCCTAATTTGATGAGTTGGGGTTCAAAAGGTAGCCAATCTTTCAGCATCCCCTGAGCTAGATTCAAGTGAAGCGATTGAAGTCGAGGTAGTACGTTCGAAGTAAGTGATATTATGATATCCGACATGAATCGAGACTTGATTCTGACAGACAGTTCCGTGACGGACACCGCCCGCTCCAACAACTGCAGGAAGTAATTTGGTGGAGGCGCATAGTGGAACTGAAGTGTAAGTCGATGAACGGGATGTAGCAGGTGAAGAAACCCGAGCCAGGGTGTCGACGCCACAGGATTGGATTTTTTGGAATGATAATACTCGAAAATTCGCAATGAAGGAAAGGCGACCCATCGGAGGAGATCTTCAGGAGGCTCCTCTGCTCTGTCACTATCCCAAAAGACACCAAGATAAGTCAATTGTGGGAGAGTTCTATCCCTCGATTCGAAGTCCTGTGGCTCGGGATCGAGTCGAAGCCCCTCTTCGTTGAGGCAAACGTAAAGCGACTCGAGATTGGGACAGCTAGTTAAGAAAATTACGAACGTGTTCCAGTGTATCTTCGATGTCAACCACAGAACCGTGAGTTGACTGGGTGGAGGGTAATGAAGCCAGGACGCTGGCGGCTTATGCATGTAGAGGCGCCGAAGAGAGGTCGAAGGAGGAAGGGATGGGAGCACATCTGGGTATCCCCTTAGCACCAGCTCTTCTATGGCAGGCAGATCATATTCCAGAAGGAACTCCTTAACAACATCCCTTAACACGTCCACGTCGATTTTTCGAAGGCCAAGGGAGGGACCCCTGAGAACAGCGAAGAGTTCTCGAAGGTTTGAGGGGGGAATGCTCCGTTTGAGATGGAGGGTAAGTGAGGGTCGGTAGCACCGACCGACCCATGTTTTAGCCAACTCTACACCGCCAACTGAGCTAACTGTAAGACCATTCCAGAGGGTAGGCATGGATAGAGCAATGGTTCTCCATCGTCGGCAGACAGCGGCGAGTTGCAAAGGTGCATGATTTGGGTGAGGTTCCGTATCTTTGGTCACTGATGTTAAGCTGAAAAGGAATATTTGCTCGAGAACGTCCTGAGGGAGGTGTTCTAACGGAGATAAGAGGTGTTCGCATAACCTAACTTGTGATGCACGTTGGGTCATACGGACGCTCGCTTCGGTGAGGTCACGAGAGAGCCGCGCGATTGTCGAGATCGTGTCCTTTATTTTCGTGTCTAGGCACCCGATGTCGTTTTGACACTCCTGAAGAAAATTTTTGATAAGAGTAGTGTCCTGGGTCAGGACTCCAGATGAGCGAAAATCTAGGAAGATCGAGTGAAGGTCGAGAGTCGGGTGCTAGGCGCAATGTGAGATATAATAAATGCATCGTAGGGATTCCACTCGCCTCAAAAGGGTTGGTAGAAACTTGGTCAACCTCATCCTGCGTCATTTGTGTCTTCCGCAAATCCGTCACAAGAGGAAAGTAATTTTGGGGATAAGCGACTAATATTCCCATCCGAATCAGACTCGCCGATGACGGGGAAACTAACCTACCATCGAACAAGCTGCCGAAATGCAAACTGACTTGTTCTTCATCTCGTTTCCAAGAGGTTGACATGGTCAAGCACGAAGAAATTGCGTTTTGTTGTGGGGTGTTTGCAGGTGCCACCGAACTTCGTGACAAATCGGGAACAAAATTCAACAAATCGCAAACCGATGATTGGTCCTCGACTGCCACCAGAGGTCGAACGGCTCATATTTGAGCTTGCTCTTCAATCTTATATTCAAGATGCGACTAACTTATTTCTAGTCGCACATCGTGTTCGAGAGTGGTAAGTCCTGGTTCATTCTCTTGGCTTGGATTCCTTGTTGATTTCGCGTGATATCACACTATCAACTTAGGCTTACTCCCAAGGCATTCGAAGTTGTTCTAATCTGTGATGAAGAGGATTTTCCCACCCCGTTTACGATGGATAAACTCAAGAAATATGGGCGTTATGTTCATTATATGTGTATCGCGGAGCATTCGCTCCCAGGCCCCAATAATTCGGGCTACCCAGACGGGATCGTTAGCTTTTGTCTTTCGTTTTGTCCAAACGTGATCTCACTGGCGGCGTGGTGGGGAGGTCTCAATGCACGACTAGATCCCAGTCTCCTCAGCAAGCTCCCATTAACAACTATGTCTATCGATCCAGAACGACTATTCGCAGAGCTAACACCTCCCTCTGTCCCCCCATTGTCGGATTTTCCTCAATCGCCCACTCACACTCCCGAGCAGATACCACCAGAACCACTCTTTTCTGGAATAGCACATCTGGAAATTCTCAACGAAGACACCTCTATCTTCGGCCACCCAAACCAAAAACTCGTGTTGATCCTCCACTTCCCAAATTTGACGCACATCGCGTTGCCTCGTTGGCGTGGTGCCAAAGCCACAAATCTCTTATTCTTCTTGGAGAACTGCCAAAATTTGAAGGCGTTGATCCTATGGAGCTCTGGTTCTGTAGGGTTGGATAGTGAAGGAGCAGAGATGGTACCTATGGAAGTCAGACACGACGAAAGGCTTGTGGTCATGCGCTGCTCACGAGTGGAAGATTGGAAGAAGGGAGCACGGGGAACTGGGTATGATATGTGGTCATTCGCAGATATGGTTCTGAACCAGCGCCGACTTGGGCCAGGTTGGAGAAGGACGGGTCAGGCGAGGGAATGGGCGTCACAGGGCAGCATTAGAGTTTCTTCCTCAGAGCAATCTATTGATGTTGTAGTATCCCGTCTAGTGGCTCAGTAATAAGTATAGCCTCTCAATGCTTTTTCCAGGTTTATGCCCGTGGCCGCCTGGTTATTTCAAACCTTGAAGTGCAGTGATTGATATCTGACGAAAGACTGTGAACGCCGGGATGTGTGATTCGGAGGTGCCCTGGTCGGCCACAGACCGTATGCGAAACAGTATATCTCTGGCAGTCCCAACCAGGACGAAAATTTGTGCAAGTTCGAAACTGCTTGTTCTTCCCTCGACTCCAAAGGGTCGGCGTACAGTAGTCATCGTTCCTAGTCACAGAATCTTGGTGTTGTGGGGTGTTTATCTGCGACCACTGGCTTGACCCAGAGTCCCAGACGTTCGTTTTGTATTCCATCAGCCAAATCGATGGCAGATCCTCGACTACCACCAGAGGTTGAACTGCTCATTTTTGAGCACGCCCTGCA
Source organism: Pluteus cervinus (assembly GCA_004369065.1). NCBI lineage: Eukaryota > Fungi > Basidiomycota > Agaricomycetes > Agaricales > Pluteaceae > Pluteus > Pluteus cervinus. Next base: position 154,302 of record ML208306.1, on the reverse strand, counting down.
AGCTAGTATTCAGGATGCAACCAACTTCTTCCTAGTTGCACATCGCGTTCGAGAGTGGTAAGTCCTGGTTCGTTCTTCGGGTTGATTTCGCATGATATCACTGAACACACAAGGCTTCTCCCAAAAGCGTTCAAAGTCGTTGTAATAAATGAGAGAGAATATTTTCCTCATTGGTTCACCGCGCAGAAACTCCAGAAATACGGAAAATATATTCGCCATGTGTGTATCACCGCAAGTTCCCCCAGACGAGTGTCCTGTGATGATTCACTTTACCCAAGCGGGATCATCAGTTGCTGCATTTCCTTTTGTCCAAATCTCCTTACATTGGCGGTGTGGTGGGGCGCTCTCAGTTCACGACACGATACCAGTCTTCTTAGCAAACTCCCATTGACATGCATATCTACCGATCCGGCACAACTGTTGACGGAGCTCGCACCTTCTTGGCCTCCATCTTCCGTATCTCCTCAGTCACCCGCTCACATCGCCTTGAAGGGGATACAACCGGAGCCACTCTTCTCTGGAATAACACATCTGGAGATCATCGGCGTAGATGCATTCGTCTCGCGTCATTTAAACCAAAAACTCGTGTTGATCCTCCATTTCCCGAACTTGACGCACGTCGCATTGCCTGTGATTGGTCGGCCAGAGATTAGTCTCACCCCCGACCCCGTCTTATTTTTCTTGGATCATTGCCGAAACCTGAAGGCATTGATACTCATTTGGAGTTCGGGTCCCATTGGATTGGATCACAAAGGAGCTGAAATACTACCTGCGGAGGTCCGAGACGACGAAAGGCTTGTGGTCGTACGTTGTTTACGATTGGAAGATTGGAAGAGGGGGGCACTGGGGACTGGGCATAATGTCTGGTCATTTGCTGATATGGTTTTGGAGCAACGCCGGCTTGTGCCAGACTGGAGGAAGACGGGTCAAGTGAGGGAATAGGCATCACAAAGCAGCAGTAGACATCCTTTGGGGCAATCTATGATCCCGTCTAGTTACTCAGAAATAAACACGGACAGCCTTTTGGTGCTTTTTGGGGGTTTATGCTGGTGGTTAATTCCGACCTTCAAGTGACCCATTTGACATTGACGAAAGATTGTGAACGCAGGCGTGAGTCCGAGGTGCCCAGATCGGCCACGGATCGTACGTGAAGTATTCCCCAAGCATTCCCAACCAAAACCCAAATTTTTAAGAGTACAAGTTCGAAACAACAACAAACTACTAGCACATCATCAACTCGTATAAGCCAGAAAAATCGTCAGGAAGTATGTAAAAGTCAGTATATGCCTACAACCCATTCCTATCCCAAAACATCAATTATTCAAAAACACGGCTACATCATCCACACGATCCCAAGAAGGCGCATGTCCCCCAGTGAACTCTAGCACATCATTCCCTTGAGCAGTAACCGTGACTGAATAGAAGGTCCAGGTCTGGTAACCAGGAGTAATAGAAAAGACGATAGCGCCGTTCCATATAACCTGGAGGAACGAATTTGTCTCGAATTGTTGCCCGGAATACGACGAATCATGCCAGAACGCAATCACGTATTGCTTTCCAGCAGTAGTGACCAACGGCGACGTAGGGGTAATTGTCCCGGGATCGGTGGTGGCGTCGTATGCCTGGCCCAGCAAGGCGACACCATGGCCAGTTCGAGCTCGAGGTGCGTAGTCAAAGAACACAGCGTCGAAAGAACCAGGGGTGGTACTTGTCCAATACTGATACGAATCCACTGTGCAAAGGTCGTTGGGATTGCAGCTAGTGATATAGCCCTCAAACCCGCCATCAAGGACAACCGAGACGCGGCTGTAGCCACGAGAATAGCTGATGGCACCTCCGCCGGTGTTGGTAGCAGTCGAAGCATCTGTTGGGAGGTAATACTGTTTGAGTGTTAGCGGGACAGACAAAGAAAGTTGATCATCGACATGAACGTACTGTTGCACAAGTATAAGTAGGATTGCCGCCGGAAATAGTTTGGTATATGTTGAAATATTGACAAATACCACCAACGGGATCGGGCGCTTGGCCGTTGCAGAAGTTGGCGCAGCCTTGGACGTCGTACTGACTCAGCGTGGTAGAGGGCTATAGTAAGAGCATTAGGGCTGAAGAAGACTCGAAGGGTTACGTATGAACTTACACCAGGAGCGGTGTTGGCGCCAGTCGTTGGGCCGAAGACTAGTTGATAACCAGCAGGGGTAGTGGGGTTGGCCAACACGGAGACAGAATCAAGGGCGTATCCAGTGCTTTGCTGGACATAAGTCTTGCCAGCAGGTGCTGGGAGAAGCTGTTGGCCACCGAAGTTGGTCTTTTCCGATCCACTATGAGGCTGAGTGTACGCCGCGCATCTAACTACGGGATTTGTCTGGGCGTTGACGTTGAAAATGTAGTACAAATTCACGAAAACTATGCCCAAGTTACATCAGCTACGCCACGAACAGCTCAAAGGAAAGAGAGGACATACCACATCCAGAATGACTGTTGCAGTAGGTCTCACAAGCATCCACATCATAACTTGACAAAGTTTTGTACCCAATATATCCCGCTCCTTTGATAGAGGCATCACGATCCGTTGGGTCCGTTCCAGTACCGTCGAAAACTTGAGTATAACCGGTCAGGCGACGGTCCAGTCCTCGTTTTGAAGCGTCAGGATGAATAGCTGCCGCTGTGTGCTTGTCAATACGAGGTCAAGAGACTGGATTCATGGATGAACGCACCAGAGACAGTCGCCACCAACGAAATCAAAGACAGCAGACTCGTAAAGCGCGACATTGAAGGCAGAGGTGGAGGAGGGTGAAGGAGAGAGGCAAGGGGAAGCCTAGAGTAATCGATTGCTCTCTGCGGAACAAGAGGACGCTTGACAGGTCTTGTGCTGATTGTCGAGGGCGACCCTTGCAGTGTGTTATTAGGCACTGCGAACAAATGGCGAACGTGCCCAATGAAAAGCTGTCCTCGTCAACCTTGACCTCGGCGCACACGTCACTACAGGCTCGTGCACCGGTTTAGACTCCAGCGGGTCGTGTGCGGGGAGACATTCCGTCATGTGTTCATTTCATTTGATGGCTTTGGTATCCGGAGGGGAAAAGGTGGCAGAGACGCGCATGAGCGCGCATGCTGGTGGGCGCGCCCAGACAAAACTCTTGTTCATTTTAATTTTTGTCAGGTCCGTGATCGGACAAATTCCAGGCACCGAAGTCCTGGTCCGGCAGACCTCGGTTAGGCAGCCGATTTGAATCCCGAACTCGAAACGGTTTGACTGTAAATATCAATCAAGGACAGAAAGCAGGAGCTTGGGTATTGACTGGAAGGAAAGTACAAACGACTTCGAGTCTCTTCGAGTTCGACGTGCTCAACTTGGTCGGAGTTTTCCGTCGCAGACAGCATGCATTTACGTACTGTTACTAACCGGTCCGGACTGCCAAATATTGCTTATGTTGACCTGTAGAGGCGCCGTTATCAATTGGAACTTTGGAATTAACTTAGACTTACAAAAGCTAAGAATTGACAATGTGTTGAGGAACGTTCATCACTGCTATTTCATTCCTCCTCCCTGCTATGATACCAGCAGTCAGCATCTTCCACAAATCCGAGGACTGGAAGTCGAATCAGCACTGGAAAAGAGATAAGACGATTGTGCCGACCATTCGAGAATGTAACCCTCAAGATACCCAATTCTTGCAGCCGAGGTAACAAGGAGGGTAATGCCCTTCCGGTCCTTCGCTCGTCCTCTCTGTTCTGAGCCGCCACATTAACCACTCCGAACGTAACACCAGTCAAATTCGAGAACTTCCGATGCACAGTGAACGGCATGGACGAAGCGAGAAGCAAGTCTAACTCTTCCCAACCGTGATCCTTGTCCATTACTTCTGTCGTGTAATCCGTAAGGATGCACGCCAAGTGAAGTTCCTCCAGGCGCCCTGGATGTGATAGGCTAGAGAGGAACTGAGTAATCCATGGCCAGAGGCTTGCGTGAGGGAAATTGTCCTCTTGAAGCGAGAGTTTGAGGTATCGTAATTGGGGAAGTGGGTCAAATTTGTTGTAATCAGGAAGCATGTAATAGTCCTCCCTAGTGACTATTAAGGGAATTCGGACAGAGGTTAGCTGGAGTACCGGGAAGGACATGTACTTACAACGGGTAGGGGGATCCAAAGCTAGGCTTTCGAGGGTAGACGAAGCCCTCTGTACAAGGCTTCGTGCAAGGGTGAAAGACTCCAATTGGTCCGACATGTCCAGGAAATGAAATGTCTTCAGGCCCGAGATATCGAATGCACAGTCAGGATGTAGAAACCACTTGATCAATGCGACATCATCCTCGAACGCAGATTCAAGGTAAAGATGCAATAGATGTGGGCGCATTGTTGATCGATTGGAACTTGATCTGAATTCAGGACGTTTATCCTGTGATAATCTCCCATCTCCTTCGCTTTCAAAAGCAGAAAAATTGGACCAGTAGATGTGGAGCTCGCGAACGGAGGTGCACTGGTAAAAAATACCAATGGGAAATTGACGAAGTTCGTAAACGGATAAGGTGGTCAGATGGGACGATGTGACTAGACCGCACAAAGTTTTGTATGATTGGAGGTCCACACTTTCGGCATTTTCTTTTATAACAATGTGGTGAAAGCGCGGATTCGAAGTCAGTTGGTGATATAGGTCGACAAGGGCATCTTTGTCGAGGTCCAATTCTGAACGACCGGGTAATATGTCGAGATTGATCCAAATACATCTGACCAGATTGTGAAGGTGAGGGTAAGATATGAGGGTCTGGTGTAGCCTGACTTGGTCGTAGAGAAGCCCGTATAGTAAGAGTTTTGAGAAGAGGAGGGGTTGTGCGATTTCTTTCCACTTGTGAGAGACCAGACTGCAATTGCCAAGAAGGACAGCAAGTTCTGAAGGGTTCGAGCTTGCGACGTGATGCAGGATGTTTTCAAGGAGCTCCGGAGCTAGTGCATCCATTATGTTGTCGAGATTTGGTGCTTTCAAGCAAACAAGATCGTGCAAGTTGAAGGGAGAGAGGCGAATTACTTATGTAATATCAATTTTGGTGGCGTCTTTATGAGCTGCACAGAAATCAACTGTTGAGACCAAAATTTATTCGCCTTCAATCCGACCAATATTGGCAGGTGTAAATTTAGGGTACAAACTGACAGGTAAATGAGTGGAGTTCAACCGGGAAATCATCCAGGTAAACGTTCACTATTAAATATAATTTAACCTCGGGTTGCGTCAACAGCACGAGTGTTATAGAGATCGGCACAGGCTCCTACGTCATACTTGTCGATGGTGGCAAAGCCCATATACTGACATGGGGAGGTTAGGATGGAGAAAATAAAAAGGAGAGATGGACTCACACCTAGAGGGCCGGTGGCGCCCGGTAAGAGGTCCAAAGACGAGGTCAGAACCATCTGGAACTGGTGGGCCAAGTACAGTAGTTGATGCATGTACCACGCTCTCCTGGGTGTAGGTTTTCCCAGTAGGCAGTGGAAGAATCTGTTGGCCACTAGAGTTGGCGTTCTCACCGGCCGTGTGGATATTACCGTAGGCAGCGCACTTGATCTGCAGTTTGCATATTGCACCACTGTTGAAGTGATAAAACATGTTCACGAAACTGTTGGGCATTCAGTCAGGTTATTCGAGAGCACGAGATAATGTGTCATACATACCACAACCCGGAACCGCGTCACAGTAGTCCTGGCAAGCACCCACATCCCATGAACCGGGCCTCGAATACGCCATATAGGCTATTCCAACGATTGAGGCATCTCCATCATCTGGAGCGGACCCGCTCGTAGTCACCCCGCTTCCTCAAAGGTAGATCCCGTTTGGAAACGGTACTGCCAGTATCGAAGTCGGAATTCATCATCTAGCACATGGAAACCAGGGAACCTTGAGATGAACCATGCAGATGTGAGCAAATGACTGGTTTACGAATCAGGAAGCCGACTCACAGAGGGGATATAGAGGAGAATCGCAAGATATACATTACACCACACCACGGCTGCGTGTGAGGCCTGTGAAGGATGACATCGATGAAAACTGATGTCGGGCCTATTGACTTTTTGAGAAGACTCAATAACGCAGCCTTATAGATCTAATGTGATAGATAAACTCTGCGAAGAGCGTCCTCGGCATGCTCAGTGATGACCGCCACCAGCAGCCTGAGTATAGTGTCAATCCGCGTTCAAGTTGGAAGTTCGCAAGGACGGGTACTTACCCCCATCAACAGCTTATGGTAGCTACATTCTGACTCGAAGTTATCAGGACACTGGTCGAAGGTTGGTTCAACAACAGGAGAGTTACATTGCTGGCCCGACTGTAGACAAAGGAGAGAGTTCAACCGTAGAGAATAATAAAGAGTTGTCGAAATCACCTTCGAGCTTGAGTCCAGCTGGGTACGTAGGGACTCATGAGTCGGGCTCAAAGAATACAGGAGTTCCATGGCCAGTGACAATGAGTCAGGAACGACAGACCCAAACCCCAACTACCGAAAAGAGTCAGAAAAGAACAAAAGTAGAAATCAAAGCAATGTTGTCACGTTTTTGGACATGGTTCTGCGCGAGCATAACGCGAGTGACTCGTGACTCTGCGCGTTAACGCGTTAACCCCAACATCATCTTCATCATCTTCTTGTGGTATTCAGTATCCTCTCCCACTCGTCTGCTCAACCACAACAACTGTTCTGCCATTAACTCGTCAGCTTCCCAACCAAGATCGAAGAAGGAATGGCACCCACCAAAACCAACCACAATAACAAAGGCAAGGCTCGAGCTCATCGACCACCCTCTCCTCCTCTAGACACGACCTCCACTTCCGCATCTACTTCCACCCACAACAACGCGAATAGCAACGTCTCCACCTCTAACATGACGAACACGCAACCAACCAGAGTTGAACGCGTCGTTGGAGCCACCACGGCAACAGACACCACAAGGTCCCAAACCACAAATTCCGATAAGTCTTCGCGACGGTATGTGGGGCTGTTCTCTTCCCTTTATCTTCATGTCCTCTTCTCCTGTTCTGACGCGTTCTAACACGTCTTTCTTCGCGTCTTCCTGCAGGAAAAGCACCACACAGACCTGCGCAAATTCGAATCCGTTAGCCGGTCAAATCCCCGCTACATCTCGTGTCTCTTCCAAAGCTACGAGGGGACCTGTCATGACATCGGGCACCGATGATCAGAAGCAAAATGCTTTGATTCGCCCGGCCAGCTCCAACGAAGGGCAAATTAGCGTGATGCCACCTAGTGCCACTGCACCGACCCAAACGGCCACGAACCCTCAGGCTCAAGCGAAGGCCCGCGTCAAATTCGCTGTCCCAACCGCACCCGCATCTACGGTCGCTCCAACCGCATCTGGGTCTTCGTCTTTAGCAGTCCCTTCGCTAGCTTCCACCACTCGGCCAATGAACGCGCCACTTCGTTCCAGACACGTCAATGGCGGTCAACCCATCAACACCGCCAGGCCAAGCAACGACTATCCCTTTCAGCAACCCACCGGCCCTCTTGGTTCGACCTTACCAGCTAACAGCCTCATTGTCGCTGAAACCCCCAACTTTGGTGTGGCTTTTATCCATAGCGAGTCGCTTCGACCTATTCTGCCCCCCATCCCACGCTCCCGCCGTTTAAGGCGTCAATATGCAATGAAGGACATCACATCACTAGATGAACTGCATAGGGTGCGGTGGTTGGAGAGACAAGACCGCGAGGTGAAGAAGATGAAGCGTTTTAAGAAATACAACGCTATGGTATTTCGGTCAGATGAAGCAGGAACCGAGAGGGAAAGAGACGAAAACTTGGAGTTTGCCAAGAAGGTCACTGGCAAAGGGAAGACGCAGTACAAGGCTGCTCGAGAGGAGATAGCAGAAACGAGCACAGTCGGGAACGATAAGAATGAAGTTCCCGTAGAGGTCGCATCGGCCTCGTCGTCCACGTTGTCTGAAGGCCAGACCAGTGAACGAACACAGAGGAATGCGACACCCCCACTAGTTGAAACAGCATCACTTGTCCACGGACGAGACTCGACTCAGTTGGCTTCAACTGAGTCTTCGGATGAGGGTAACGAGACCCAACATTCATCCGATACACCTTCAGGGCGCCAGGAAGAGGAACAATCCCGAGCCTCTCCTGATGAAGGTAACTCTCCGAACTCGCGTGGAGTGAAACGAGTTCGTGAAGAAGAGGATGAAGTGGAACCGATACCGACCCAGGACGACGACGAAAGACGTCCTACGAAGAGGGTTCGCACTTCTCCTAGCCCATGAACGGGTCGTTCTTATGAAGAAACTTGAGCGAAATCCGATCAACGAACAAAGGACGCGTGGACGATTTCCAGTGGCTAAAGATCAATGTAACGTCTAGTTTATTTTCTTTGTATTTCACAATGGCTAGTTCCACTCACCTATGCCCCCCTCCCTTTCTTCTCCTCTTCTTGGGCTTCTTTTTCCTCGTTTTGAACTTGTCTTTGTCTCGTTATGAACTTGGACTGGGGCTTCATACACGGAAATTTTCATAGCCCTAGTACGATGTTTGTTTTGAGGTAATAAAGACGCGAAAGTTTTAATGGGTTCAATAAGAGTTCAGAGAGAAGTAAAGCTTCAGTCGAATCTCAAAAGCAGAGACGTGAGGTTGACAAAGGCGAGGGGTTGACCATGATGAGGTCAGGTTGTGGAGGACCTGACCTGGAAGATTCCGAGGGGTCGGCTTTTGCCGGTCCGCCCTGATGACTGTGGGTCCATATTTTCCTAAGCTCCTGAACTCATCCGTCCTAGGGGGATTCCGTACGTGCTGTGGGACGAGTAGCTAAGTTATTCAACTGGTTTTTTACATCAATATAGGGAACGAATACCATTTTACATGCGGAGTAAATTCACGTAAGATACCAGCCTGAGTAGATGCACATGGTGATCCAGCTCAGCGCTCAGTCGCCTAGTACCAGTCAAAATCGACCAGCTGATCGGGGTGATCTTCCTCTACATCCAGTCCCCACACACTATAGCTATCCGAAGAATTCGAAATACCGAGTGAGTTCAACACAGCATTCGAGTTAACATTGAACCGCGCTTTCATCCAGATATCCTGAATATTATCCACACTGAGAGAAGCAACATCAGCCCCAAACATAAAGGCATATCATCGGGGAAACGCACCCAACTGGTAACTGATCAAGCTTCATAACACCGATACCAAGTCAGCTGGGGTAGATCAGTGAGGTTGAGATGATCCTACCTGACGTCCACCATACTTATATGCGGCATCGTTCAACCACCCAAGGAAATATCGCACCAAGGCTAACGAGATTCATTAGATGCTAACGGCTTAATAACGGTCTCAAGGAACAATCACGAACCGTTTGTCCTCTCAGCGCCCAAAAACAAGAAATAGGGCCCATATCCGCCTCGATCTTTCACCTTCTGGTCATATACCTTCCATAGAGTTTCGGGCTTTGGGAGGTGGGCCTTACCAGCCCAAACCTTTGCAAGCGCCACGCTAAGATATTCCCCGTACGTGAAGGTTTGCATCCCAACGTTCACTAAGTACGATATCGTCAGTCTGTGATAGGGGTAAACGAAGTCGACAACTTACTGTTCAGGAATGCCAATGTCGGATCAGGGATATAAAACAGATCAAGGTGCAAAGAACGAAGATGTGTGCCATCCGTGACGATAGGCTGGACAACTTCGGGTGTCCGGGGTGCGTCCTCCTTCAGACCATACGATGAATTGTGATACGCAGGTAGGAAGGGGAAGGAATAGCGATATCCAGTCGCGAATATTACACGATCGATGCCAGTGATAACCTTAGGAGATGGTGAGCATACATGAGATCCATGATAAAAAATGTGATACGAACTGTTCCGTTGTTCAAGACCACCTCGCCTTCCTGGAACGTTGATCCAACTGCGCGAACTTCTTTGATCTCGGGGATAATCGTCGTATTTGCTGGCAACCGTCCCAAAAAGAGTTTAAGACCAAAATGTGGCACCGTAGCTAGCATATATTCCACCAGATTAGAAGGATCGTGCGAGGGTCAATGGAAAGACGAACCCTTGTCGGGCTACAAGGGTACATGGTCAATATATGCGCATTCTGGACGATGGATGCAGCTAACCCTTATGGATTGATAAACCTTCTTTGCATATGGGTTCACATCCCTCGAGATTTCTCCCCCGCTTGTCTACACATCCCAGATCAGTTTCAAGCGCATAGAGCCACGTAAGTAGACTCACCGCCGCGCCAACGACTAAAACCGTTTCGTTCTGGAATACTTCAGGGAATCTGTACTGTCTCGAATGGATAATCCGACCTGGGAATCGTTCAGACCATTCCTTGACGCCAGATATCGAATTTGGAATATTAGGAGCGTTCCAGCGACCGGTCGAGACAACCACAGCGTCGAATATCTGCATAAATGCAGAATATCGGTGAGAAAACCGGAATAATTTGCATGGAAAGATAACTCACCTCTTCCCGCCAGGTCGCTTTCGATTTAGTGGGCCCAACTCGCACATATTCCTTCGTGACAATACGCCAGCCAGCCTCTTCTCCAGTGTGATCATGATATTTTTCAACCAATTCAACCCGGGTGTTGTAGTGCGTGTTCGGGTTCTCATCGTTACTGTTAATCCGGTGCCAAGACGCGAATGAACGAATATATCGTTGCAAGTGTTGATGGGGGAGTTCTACGAGCAAGTTAGTGTTGAAGAAAAACGGAGCAGCAGATCCTGACTTACCCCAAGGTGCATCTTTCGGCCAAGGCCATTCCGAAATCTATAAATGGACAGGTCACGATAAGAAGACTCGGTACAATGATAAATTTACTTGTTGGATAGGCTAAATGCAATATCAGCACCCAAGAAACGGGAAACAAAAAAAAGTGGCCACTTACCGCTGCAGCGTTAGAATGTAAATTCTTCCAAAGCGGTTTCGGTCCTCTATGCACCCTCTTCCTCTCCTTGTATGCCAAATCGTCCTCCGTATCCTCGTATACTTCTTCGTAAGGGAATGTAGCGCCTGCAGGCGGTAAATCAGGTACAAAATCCCCGATTGAAACGTCGACATTCGGAATTGGCGCATCAACAGCAACTTCATCTGTATAATGCCAATTTCCGCCAGGAATATTGTCTCGTTCAAAGAGATGAACGTCGAACCCAGCAGCAGAAAGCTCGCGATATGCGATGAGAGCTCTATTGGTCGTTCCGAAGTTCGCATGTTAAGTAGAGGACAGGGAGGGAGGAAACGAGGAGTGACGTACCCTGGACCCGCGCCGACTATCGCAACCTTCTTAACTGGCCATTTGAGTTTATAACTGTTCTCTTCATGAGGATCAGCGGCCACGCCGAATCCGCCATCGATACTTTCGTCTCCAAACCACTTCAAAGAGGGTGAAGTGCCCAGTGGAATTTGAGAGGTTGCGACGGTCCAACTAAGGACAGATATATGTACAAGGCGGAGGAGCTTCATATTCAAACCTAACCCGTAAGAGGTGAGTTGAGACCTCTATTATGGGGAAAGGAAGAAACGACGTCGAAGCAGCCCCACCCTTTCTTCGGCGAACCTAAATACACACCAGAGAAGCTGATTACCAACATAGACCTTTCAATCAATGATGAAGCAAGTACCCACTGAAATAACGCAACGCTTCAAGAGATCGTCATGCGGTTTTGGCCGGTAGGTTAATTCGCGAAGACAACTCGGTCACCTGGCTGACCGTGTAGGATGAAGTTCAGAGGTCACTCCCCCAAGCAATGGATGCAAATGACCATTCGTTGTGCTAGATGTATGGTGCCGAATCCAGGGTAATCGCACTTGCGCGTTTTGAAGTCAGAATGGCGAATTGGAGGCTCATCCATTTTGGGGGTTAAATGAAGAAGTGAACCAGATTCTGGGCGAATTGTCAGTATTTCGTCATAATCTCCCTTTTAAGCCTGAGAATGTGTTCAAATCCTTCTCCGACTTCGCGACCACTTGAGATATTGTAGCGTTTCCCATTGAGCAGAACTTGACGTGGAGCCGTTGAAAGCTTGAACTCAGTACCGCTTGGGGTGCAATGAGGCCGACCGTGAAAACATAGGTTCGAGAGAAAGTGTCCATGTTCAAGAAAAAGTAAGTACTAGAGACAGTCCCAAAATAATGGTAGTAGGGCTAAACAAATGAGTGACGGTGGTAAAGATTGTGGGGTGACCAATTAATGGTCAATAGCTAGGTTGTATCAACGAGATTAGCGTATTCTGTTTCTGTCCTTTCCAAAAATAAATCAATCGCGTATAGATTATCAGTTCGTGTCACGACACTTATAGAGCGTAGACGGAAACATCATCAATGAAACTCCAGGCGGGGGCATTTCCACCGACGAAGGCGAGCAGGTCATTACCAACAGCGGTGACGGTGACCTGGTAGAATGTCCAGCCCTCATAACCGACGGCAAAGGTCTGCGCCGCAACGCCGTTCCACTGGACTGTGATGGAAGCCGAAGCTTCGAGAGTAGATCCAGAGAACGACGAATTTTGGAAGAAAGTGATGACGTATTGCTTTCCGGCAACAGTGTTGAGGGGTTGAGCAGGTGCGAGGGTACCAGGGTTGGCATCTTCACCAGTGGCAGAGCCGAGGAGGGCCACTGCGTTACCGGAGTGGGCGTAGGGTTGGAAGAAGAAGATGGTTGCATCTAAAGTTCCGCCGGGAGCAGAGGTGCCGATCCAGTTCGTATCTTGAGTGTCGAAGCAGAAGTCACCGCACTCGTTGAAGCCTTCAAATCCACCATCGGGGAGGAGGGAGATGCGGCGGTATCCGAGCGACCAGGTAACCTTGAGATCGCCTTGACCGTAGTTGACAGCGGTGGACACATCAGCGACTTGGAAGTACTGTGAAAATAATTAAGCGTTCGTGCGAGCAGACATATCCACGAGGACAACATACCATGCTGCAAGTGTAGCCAGTGGGGCTGCCGTTCGTGACGCCACGCCAGATGTTGAAGAACTGGCAAGCACCGCCAACAGCATCAGCTCCACGGGTGTTGCACTGCTGGGCGCAGGCTTCAGGGTCGTAGCTATCGAGGGCGGCGTAGCCCATGTACTAATATGGGGGATCTCAACACGTGAATGCCAATATTGATGAGAAAACTTACGCCAGGAGCGTTGTTAGCACCGTTGACGGGACCAAAGACGAGCTCGTAACCGTCGAGGGTAGGAGGGGAATAGGCCTTAGCGAGCCATCCGCTGCTTTGTTGGACGTAGGTGGTACCAGCGGGAGGGGGGAGGAGTTGTTGACCTCCGAAGTTCTGCTTCAAGGATACGTCCTGGTTGGTGGAGTAGAGAGCACACTTGAGGAGGGGACCGCTGGGATCGGTGTTGTATTCGTAATACAAGTTTGCGAAGCCTAAGCGAAAGATGAGACGCGAACAAGAGACCGAGGGGGGTGCATAGACATACCACAGTTCTGAACTCCGTTACAGAACTCGAGACAAGCGTCGACGTCGTAGGTGGCGGACTGGATGACGGTGAAGGTTATGTAGTTGATTCCCTGGATAGATGCGTCCCTATCGCTGGGTCCCGTTCCGGTGCCGGTAAACGTTTCGGTGTAGTCGTCTTGAACACCGCGTTTGCTCAATGTGCTGCGAGCAGGAAGCTTGCTAGCTGCAGCTGCAGCCGCTGCGGGACTTATAACAGCAGGAGCGGCATCGCGGCGGAAGATGGCTGCGGCTGCAAGAGGAGACGTTAGCGCTACAGTTCACGCAAAAAAAGAACATAGGGGGGGAGAAGACGAACCAGAGGCAGCAGAGGCAAGTGAAATGAGTGACACGAGTTTCATGAAGCGCGACATTATGGTGATTTAAAGAGTGGAAGGGAAAAGACAGGATAGGGAGAACCGTGAAGACGAGACAACAGGAATCCGCTGGGGGAAAAAAGAAAATTTTCGTCGTAGGCCCTGCTCTTATATACGATATCGGCCTGAGGAGGGAACTCGATTGATCAATTATCCAATACGAACCTGACCATTGTCCCTGTCCGGCGTTTCCTTTTGCCTCCAGCGCCGGCGCGCCCTTGCCAGGCAAACTCGCTGACATTTGTTGTTGGCATCCTTCGACTGGCTGGTCATGCCACGGATATGAAGGATGGCCGGTCTCTGCTGTCGGTTGGCCCTATCTCTTGTGTCTCTTCCGTCCAGTCCTTTGAATTCCCAGTCTGAGCGGGCTCATTGGGCGGGGTGATGAACCGACGAGAAAGATCAATTAGCCCTGATTCAATCGCCGTCCATTTCTGACCAAATAAACAAGTGAACATTCCTCCAGTCAAGTCGGTCCTGAATGTAACTATCCTTCCTCGAGGCTCCGCTGTCCCGCAGACCGCGTCTTCATTCTGCATCCTCGACCGCTCGTTGGCAAAAAAAACGCTGATAAAACGTTATGAGCTCACCGGCAGCCTGACAACAGGGCGCATCCACCCTGGGCACAATTGAGAGTTTTTATCAAGGAAAGGAGGACAATCCTTGTTGGTGCCTGGTCAGTTCACACGTGTCATTGCTAATATTATCCTCGATCGAATCTGCCAAGCTGGTCGCGATTCAATTGCATCGCTGTCGAGGTGCCTCGACGGGACTTGATTCGACGACAGCGACGCCGCTTGGTTCAGGAGAGGTCGTTGACGTTCGGGCGATACGTGGTGTCTTTCAGTGCGAGTCGATAAGACGACTGAAGTTTTTGACTTTACGTAAATGCCGAACAAGGTACGAGCACTTGGGCAACTTTTAACCTTAGCGAAATGTGCCCGGTAAGCTGTACAGCGTTCTGTATGTCCGCCTGTGTGTTGCAAGATGGTGGAAGACCCACCGTGTGATCCGGTCGATCACCAAGAGCGCCCAAAGTCAAATGCTTGCCGTGATAGGGAGTCTTGTGGATGCTAGTTACGATGACAATCGCCGAAAGAACGGACTCGCGCGAGCTGTAGCGTCGAAAGCAGCTGGGAGTGCTACAGTAGATGGAAATTACGAGAGTGTGTTCAAGCGTGTTGTAATTTGTGGGTGGATTGCCCAAGCTTCCGGACCGAAAACTCGAACAGCAGGGTCCATTGAAAAACTCCATTTGGAATCTGCTGAAACTCCAGATCTTTACTCTGTCTTTACTGGGAATTTGTACGATACCAACAGTCAGCGTCATTTACAAATCCAATAACTAGAAGCCGATTGAACGTCAGGGAAAGGAGATGACACAGAGCATGCTTACTGGTCGAGAACGAAACCTTCAAGAGGCCTAATCCCTGCAACCTCGGCAACAACGACGGCAATACCTCTCCGAATTTTCGCATCCGATCTCTCTTGTAAGACGACGTAGTAACCACTCCAAACCTGACACTCTTCAAATTTAAGAAATTCCGATGCCGACCTGGTTCGTCGACGGCTAAAGGCGCGGACGATGTGAGGAGCACATCCAACTCCTCCCAGCCATGATTCTTGTTTACTTTTGCCGGCATATACCTCGTCAATATGCATGGGAGCTCAAGCTCCTCGAGGCGCTCAGGATACGAGAGCCCAGAGAGGAAGTTTATGGTCCATGGCCAGAGGCTTCCCTCAGGAAAGTTGTCTTGCTGGAGTGATAATTTGAAGCGTCGTAAATGGGGAAGTGGGTCAAATCTAATATAATCGAGAGAGCTGTAACAATCTTCCCTGCTGACTACAAAGGAGATCAGATCGGTGTTGGGCAGAGAAGTGGTAACCACTTACAGCAGGTAGGAGGGTCTAAAGCCAGATCTTCAAGTGATGACGAGACACTTTGTACAAGGGTTCTTGCTAAATCGTACGAGCTCGTTTCGTCTGACATGTCCAGGAAGTGGAATGTCTTCAACTCTGAGATATCGAAAGCACAATCAGGATGAAGAAACCACTTCATTAGGAGGACGTCGTCATCGTATGCAGATTCGAAATAAAGGTGCAACAGATGCGGACGCTTTGTTGACCGATTGTGATCCAATCCGGGTTGCAGAGTGTTATCCCCCGAGAGTCCCCCATCTCCATCTCTTTTAAAACCAGAGAAATTGGAGATGTAGAGATGGAGCTCGCGAACGCAGGCGCATTGATAAAAAATTCCGATGGGAAATCGACGGACTTTATAAACAGATAGGACGGTTAGATGTGATGAGGAGACTAGATCACAAAGGATCTTGTAGGATTGGGATTCCACAATGTCGCCACTTTGTATGACAAGGTGCCGAGGATTAGGGATGATTTGGTGATATAGATCGATAAGGGGGTTCCCGTCCGATTGAGATCTACCGGTTTCTATCCAGATACACTTGACAAGATGTCGAAGGTGAGGGTATGATATGAGGGTATCGCGCAGCTTGACCCGGTCGTAGAGTAGCCCGTATGGCAACAACTTCAAGAAGAGCAGTGGTTGTGCGATCTCTTTCCATTGGTGAGAGATCAAACTGCAGTTCCGAAGTGTGATAGAAAGCTCCGATGGTTCCAATTTTTCGTAGACATGATATAAGATACCTTCAAGGAGCTCCAGAGCTAGGGAATCCATGAAGCTGTCGAATGTTGCAAGTTTGCACGATTTCTTGGGTCATGCGAGGTGCTGACACGGAGAATTACGTCATGGCGTTGGCTTTGGGCAAACCAGCGCGCGAGGAACTTGACCAAAAAAAAATACACCCAAAGGTG
Organism: Pluteus cervinus; assembly: GCA_004369065.1. Lineage (NCBI taxonomy): Eukaryota > Fungi > Basidiomycota > Agaricomycetes > Agaricales > Pluteaceae > Pluteus > Pluteus cervinus. The sequence goes on along the minus strand of ML208306.1, from coordinate 137,658 downwards.
GGATGTACTCGAGCGCAATCCAAGAGTGAGTTTATCCTTCAAGTAGTAGGTTCAAGTTGGGTTTCGCGTAAACATGCTTCAACGGCTATAGCTAAGCCCGCGATCATGTTCAGTAGCTCTTGGCTCACTGTCAACAACAAGAATGATATTGAATAATGTGTCTTCCTGGTTCGATTGCCGGAACGTATACTATTCAATGTACACAGTAACACGACGCAGACGCAGACTGGGCTAGCCCGCAGGGGGGGGAAGTACAGAATCGCCATCTAAAATTCTATTCGCAATCTGTTGTAAGATTCGGAATTTTTATGATACCAACAGTCAACGTCTTCTACAAATCCGATGACTAGAAGCAGATCGGACATCAGGGAAACAAGGTAACACTGCGTAGGCATGCTTACCAGTAGAGAACGAAACCTTCAAGATTCCCAATCCATGCAACCTCGGCAACAATGACGGTAATGCCTCTCCGATTCTTTGTTCCTCATCTCTGGTTTGAGATGACATGGCAACCACTCCAAACCTAACACTCTTCAGATTCGAGAAGTTCTGATGCCGACCTGGTTCGTCGACTTCCAATGGTGTGGACGATGTGAGGAGTATATCCAAGTCTTCCCAGCCATGATTCTTGTCTGCATTTTCCGGCAGGTACTTCGTCAATATACACGGGAGCTCAAGTTCTTCAAGGCGCTCAGGATACGAGAGCCCAGCGAGGACATTTATGGTCCACGGCCAGAGGGTTCCCTCAGGAAATTCGTCTTGCTGAAGTGAGAATTTGAGGCGTCGTAAATGAGGAAGTGGGTCAAATCTCGTATAATCGAGATTGTTATAATAATCTTCCTCGCTGACTACGAAGTAAGATCAGATCAGTGTTGGGCAGTGAAGTGGTAACCACTTACAGCAGGTAGGAGGGTCCAAAGCTAGATCCTCAAGCGACGACGAGACGCTTCCTACAAGGGTTCTCGCCAGTGTGTACGAGCTCACTTCGTTTGACATATCCAAGAAATGGAATGTCTTCAACTCCGAGATGTCGAAGGCACAATCAGGATGTAGAAACCACTTCATCAGGGTTACTTCATCGTCAAATGCAGATTCAAAATAAAGGTGCAATAGATGTGGGCGCTCTGTCGACCGATTGCGATCCGATCTGAATTCCAGAGTTTTATCCCCGAATAACCCCCCATCGCCATCGCCCTTAAAACCAGAGAGACAGGACATATAGAGATGGAGTTCTCGAACGGAGGCGCATTGATAAAAAATTCCGATGGGAAATTGGCGGAGTGTATAAGCGGATAGGACGGTTAGATGTGACGAGGAGACCAGATCACAAATGGTTTTATAGGATTGAGGTTTTACGTTATCTCCCAATTGTTTGAGAGTAAGGTGTTGAAAGCGCGGATTCGAGATCAGCTGGCGATATAGATCGATGAGGGAGTTCCCGTCCGGTTGAGAAATATCAGCTGATATATCGGTGTCGAGCCAAATGCACTTGACAAGATGTCGAAGATGAGGGTATAATATGAGGGTATCGCGCAACTTGATTTGATCGTAGCGCTTCCCGTATGGCATCAACTTTGAGAAGAGCAGTGGTTGCGCGATCTCTTTCCATTGGTGAGAGACCAAACTGCAGTTCCGAAGTGTGATAGAGAGCTTCGAGGCGCTCAAGTCTTCGTAGACATGATACAGGATATCTTCAAGGAGCTCCGGAGCTAGGGAATCCATGATGGCGTAGAGTTTTGGACCTTGGGAGGATGCGAACCAGGATCAACGAGCGCCACAGCGAAAAATTACGTCATCGTGCACGAACGTTAACTTGACTGTGCGCAGTTTTGGTTGAAAATAAACCAAAGCATTCGACCCAAGGTGGGAGGAACTCAAGTCTGAGCCGATTCTTTCGATTATCGAAGTTATCGAAGTGGTTAGACGATGTTATATACAGGGTGTAAGCGTTCCGTCCAGCTATCATCCTCTTCGAGTACGTGGTGGACGGCGACGCCATTGAATGGAAGGGGTAACATTACAAACGATATTGGAGCATGCCCTAACCAGAAGCCATCCCCAACAGAAACGATACGAACACGTAGAGTAGGGCAGGCAGATTGTACCATCTGTTTGACTTTTGAGCCATGTTGACGCCCGTTTCTGCCTTCTGTGGATGCAGGACCCTTATATCGGTGCTGGATGACGAGTTCACCGAGGGAATGTGTCCCCTGACCAGCAGACCCTGATTTTGTCCAAGCAACGCCCAACGCAATGATCTGATTCTGAGGTTCAAGATCCAGCCATTTGATAAATTCGCCGGCGCATAGGTCGAGATATAAAGCTTGGATGCTCGGTAGCACCATAGACGTCAGAGATATTATAATATCTGACATGTATGGGGCCTCGATGTGGATTGACAGTTCTCTGAGAGAGGTTGCGTGCTCAAGCAGGTGAACGAGATATCCCAGTGAGGGCTCCCGGTGGAGCTGAAGTGTAAGGCGATGAACGGACTTTAGTGCATAAATGAGACCGGACCAGAGGGTTGAGATCTTCCTGGAATGACAATATTCAACTACTCGCAATGAGGGGAAGTTGAACTTTCGTAAGAGGTCCTCTTGTGGCCCCTCTCCGTCGTAACTATCCCAAAATCCAAAATAGTGTAACCGAGAGAGGGTTAGGTCTGTTGAGACCTGTGGTTCTGGATCAAGCCGAAACCCTTGTCCACTCAGCTTGACATAAAGTGACTCCAGAATAGGACAATGCGCAAGGAAGATCACCAATGTGTTGTAGTGGATCTTTGTGGTAAGCCACAGGACGGTCAGCTGACTAGGTGGGGGAGAATGACGCCATGAGTCTGGTGGCACGTGGGAGTAGAAACGTCGGAGGGATGATGAGGGAGGGAGCGAAGGGAGAGCTGTTTCGCTGCCTCTAAGCACGAGCTCGTCTAGATCCGGATGATCACGCTCAAAAATGAAGTTCTTCATGATATCTCCTCGAGATCCACCCAACCTCGCCACATCGATTTTGCGCAGGGCAAGAGCTGGGCTTTGCAGACCGCCCAATACAGCTTCCAGATCCGATGATGAAATATCGTTGTCCTCGAGTCTCAACGAAAGTGAGGGTCGGTAACACCGACTGACCCACGTTTTAGCCAATTCTACGTGACCAGCTGTGCTGATGTAGAGACCATTCCAGAGCAACGGCATCGAGAGCGCAATAGTTCGCCATCGGTGACAAACTGCTGCCAGTTGCAATGGTGCACGGTTTGGATGGGGAGAAGGGTGTTTATTCGTTGCCAAGCAGGCAAGGAATATTTGTTCGAGGACGTCCTGAGGCAAGTGTTCCGGTGGGGATAGGAGGTACTCGCACAACCGAACTTGTGAGACGCTTTGAACCAGATGAGCGCTCGCTTCAGTCAGCTCACAAGAAAGCTGTGCGATTGTCGAGATCGTGTCCTTGATCTTTGTGTCCAGCCTTTTTATATCACGGTGACAACTTGCAAGGAAGGATTGGATTGGGATCGTGTCCTTCGTCGGCAGGACTCCCGATAAGCGGAAATCCTGGAAGATCGAATTGAGGTCGAGAGAGGGGTGCTACAGGCAGCATCAGATATTAGAGTGGACACACAACAGTCTTTGAACTCGGACTTACTTCGAATGTGTTGAGAACAACCTCGTCAACTTTCTCTTGTGTCATCAGTACCTTCCGAGAACTCGTTACATGAAGGAGGTATTCCTCAGGATAAGCAACTACCCCGTGCATTTACCATCTGACCTTGTCTGCAAATAGGAGAATAAACTCACCATCGAAGAGTTTCCTAAGAGTCAAACTAAATTTTGGATCGTCTTTTGCCCAGAGTCCGGGCATCGTGTTCAACGCCTGTGAAGTTCGGGAGAAGGTGGCACGCTGTTGACGTGTATTGACGCAAGTTGGTCCACATGTTCTGCAAAGAGTCTCTCGCCTCGAACGCTGGCATCTCTACTACATCGGTTCTGAGGGCAATGATAAAGAGATTTGACACCGTGTCAGGATTCAAACTTAGAGAATGAATGACGTGATATCGCCCAGCGTCCGGCGTCCAATGTGAGAGAGGGAATTGAGACAAGGACATACGGGATGTACGTACTAGTCTAAATGACAAAAGACAACAATTGAAGGTTGAATAACTACATGATAGCGAACAAATTCAACAGGAGGATATGAGAAAACGTCGAGATTCTTTTTCGTTAATTGACTCTATGTTGTGGTCAGGACTCAGAAGGACCTAAACGGGTTACTGTATGCCCGAGAACGAGATATATAAGTGAGAAACGAACTGATACAGCGCATATATCTACTCACCTGTATTCCCGAGAACGGATACAACGTTCGTACTACATAGTCGAACAAATAACGTCCATGATTACAGACGAAAAGATGAAAGAAAACAGACTGTTAAATTTCAGAAGGTCAGGTTGGTTTAAACTTGGAAACGATAGGATTAGATGTGAAGCCTGAACGTTGAACGTTCAATTCATCGAGAAGCGAGGAATTTATGCACGGATGTGCGAACGTCGAAAGGATCATAAGTTGGAGGAAAATCAGCATATAATCGCTTCAGCAAACGAAGATCGTACCAAAACCTCCACGCACGAATTTTCTTTTGCAAGACTGAACATAGTCAGCCGCACTCACAAGTAGTGGTGCTCCCCACCTGTATGATGGCCAGAGGTCTATAAACATGGTGTAGGTGCTCCTCGCTGATAATCGATGAGGTATCATGCTTTCCTCCGGCTCGAGGTCGGAGTGACACCATACGATTCAAATGTAGCATCATGAACACAATGACTTCGTCCGTATCGATATCGTACACAAATAGTGTATATACATCCTATAAATCGCTGCTAAACCTATAAGTAAACTATCCCAAAGCGTCAAAAGCAGAAATCACTTAACCAGTCGACGTCCTCGTCGACATTCTTTCCGACTTCAACCGCATATAATGAATTATAACTCATCACCACCCCGCTTATACCGCTGCTTGAGTACTTGAACCTCCACCTTATCAACACCTTGTGCCTTCTTCAACTTTTCCAAAATCTCATTGATATTCACCCCGCCGATAGCGTCTCTCCCATCTTCCCCTTTCTCTCCATCTTCACCCTGCTCACCGTCCTTCCCATTTCCTCCATGCACTCCACTCCCACCATCTCCGCCACGCCCCCCTTGCCCTCCATGACCACCACTACCACCACCACCACCAGCGGGAGCAGCATCCCAAAAGGCTTTGGGCACACTAACCAACTGAACATCACCCAACTCCCCCACTTGTCCTACATGTTGAAGTAATGGATGAACTGAAGCTAAATCTGCAGGTGCAGATAGGTAAGGAGAGCTAGGTGATAGTGAGACAGCGAGGTAGGTGTTTAAGTTGTGATTGAGGCTGGGGAGGTTGTTCGGCATGGCGTTTCGTGTCTTTGGGTGGGACGATGTTGGGCTTGTTGATGTTTTCGGCGTCAGTGGTAGTGATGGAGGAGTGATAAGTATGAGAGTCAGAAGCAGAGACTCAGATAGGCTTGCGCAGTCGCGATGGGGATTAGAGTATTGGCGCACGGACCAGGAGCTATGGCGTGGGGCGGAATGGGCGGTCCGGGTGGCTGACATTTTTTTCGACTGGGTCTAGACTCAGGCGCTCAACTCCTTGCCTCAGCAGTCGAAGTCGAATCTCTGGTTCGCCAACTACCTACTGCTGCCAGTCTCCGAACTGAGCGAAAACAACGCCGATTCTGATATGCGTACTACCAGGACCCCTGAAAACATCAGAAGAGGCCGGTCCTGAAAAAGGCGTTTATGTCCGGACAAAAATTCCAAAATTTGGCTCGAGATGTCCGGATATCGATTTCCTCTAACATTTTGGTCTCTGATGGTCGATTTTGTCCGCTTGATCGTCAATCCGGTTTCTTGCCAAGTTGCCTTTCTGCGGATGCTTACGCGCAAGCGCCATCGTTTGCACATGGTACCCGGTGCAAGGTCCACATTATCAGTTCTAATTTCTAACCGCTAACTTCGAGCAACACCGCCAGGACTACCTTTAGATGATACTTTCCACCATGACCTTCTGAAGATTCAACAGCCTCGAGGCCTGATTTTTCCGCTCAAAAATGTCCGGATGTTACTGGGCCCTTAGGCCTCAGGCCTCAGCATCAGGCATCTATCGAGATACTCGGGGGTCCTGTCTCATGAGGGTTCGAACTTGATCGATTGATCATTCTGCTCCCGGTCTACAGCGTGACCATCTGCTACCGTGCTTCGATGTCGTCTTGACAATCAACCACGAATATGGTTGAGGACCTTCCATTACTGGGGTTTTCATTCAATTCAACCTCGGTTCCAATCAGTGAGCCCTCTTCTACGTTCCCAACTACACTTTGTCTATTACATCCCCTCTTCTTACGCCTTCATTCACGATGCAAGCCAAATTCCTCAGCGCAATCATCGTTATCGCTGCTTCTCTGGGTGTTTCTGCAGCTCCCGCTGGCGTACGTTTATTCTTGCTCCCGCTTGCAGTGGTTATCATTGTCACTCACTCACCGACATGCCATACCATAGGAAGGCGCAGTCAACTTCTGCCCTGAAACCAACTGGGGTGGAGGATGCGAAAATTTGGTCCTCGAACTCGGCCAATGCCAAGAAATCAATGACGTCCTCCCAGGCGGTATCATCGGTAGCATTGGTCCTGGCGATCAGATCTTTTGCTACGGATACAAGTAAGTTCAAGCACTCCTATCCTTAAATCCACTTTCGTGATATAACCGCTCATCACTTTTCTCTCTCTAAATTTAAAGGCAACAGCAATGTGCTGGTGACGTTACTTGGATCTGGACTCAGCCCGGTGAGGCCGATGGTGGAGTTTCTAGTGGTGTTCCCTGGAAGGGGAACCTCCAGAGTCTTCTCTGCTACACTACGAAGTACACGGGAGGTTGGCCCGTATAGACAAGACGTTGTCAAAACGGGAGGCCTAAATCTTGGAAAGATGTTGTCGATAGTCGCTAGTTTGACACCCTACTCACAGCATATTGTACCATTGCCGTTTTGCTATTCTCGCACATCATCTCAAACAGTCAAGGATTGATGAAGTTCATTCCGAGTCAGCCACGAAAAGGTAATACAGCACATCACAATGTCTCGCCCTTTTCTCCTTTCTTCCTTCCCTATCATGGCCTCCGACAACAGTCCACTGCATGATAGACCTCTGGTTCACTTCCTCAATGAATGCCACTCGGCGATCTTCTATGATCCTATGGTGAACGTGCCAGATCCAACGGCCCAACATTCGCTCACCCCCTGTCCACGCGGTTACCATCAAATCATGGTTGATTGTCGAGAATCCATGCTTACTACCACCCCAAGACGTTCATTCGGCGTTCTACCCAGGATTCTCGAAGCTATAGCTGCTATATCGGTTAGCGCCCCCCGCCGTCAGTTCAACGCAACTGGCTTTCAGATCGACCGTGTTTTGAAGCGCGTAACCCTCACAATATCCACAAACGCACCAATCGGGACCCATGAAGACTTTCGTGTCTATGTCATTGAGATTTGGCGTATTCTAAGCCATCTCGCCTCTTCTCCTCTTCCTCACGACGAAGCAAAACTCCAGGCCCAGCTTCGAGACGTAATATTCGCTTGGAGTCTTCCGAGGATCCAGCGTCAACTGGAACGTCTGGGACCTTCGTTCCCAGAGTGGGCACAAACCTTGCAGAAGCACGCTGGAAAGGTCAAGCCACGGCCACCTTTTGACGAGTCTGACACCCATGAATTCGCGTCAAAACTGGCCGAACTTGCGAATGAAATTCTTAAAGCAGTCAATGCTCTGCCGCACCTCACTCCGGGGGGGCCTCAATATCGTGAAGTTCAAGAGGTCATGATGATCAGTGTTCCCCGGATAATAGAGGAGCTTAGGGAAGTCAGGACGTACCCTAACTTATGGAAACCTGTTGCGTTGGAAATAGGTTGTCTTCAAAAGGGTATTTTTCTTTCCGCCTGTGATTTATCATGCATCGACTGATATTTATCTTGCAGACGGGGGAGAATGGGCGGTATACGACCATTTCGCAAAGATCGCTGCGTTTTCTACCCATACGAACGCGTTGATATCAGCCACGCAAGCAGAAAATCAAAGCAAATTGTTCTCTGTGTATGAGCTTACACTCGTCATCATCCCCCCAATCCCCCATCTCCATTATACATTCCCACCACCCCCAACCAGCCAGGAAATGGCCCAGGCTCTGGTGAACAAAATACTTGAGATCGGAAACCCAAATAGACCCTGGTATCTAACCCGTCGGTTTATCAAGTACCATGTGCCAGTGAAACTCGCACCGAAAGACAACCAGTCTAAGGTTGTGGTACACAGCGAACTTGCGCTACTCGTTCACTACCTCAAAATTATGGCAGCCATAGCGCGGGGTGAAGGTGGCGTACCCCCAATGACTTATATTGGGACCTCGTCATTGCAATGCGGGATTTGTCACGCGGTCTTTCGAGTTTTGGAATCACTTTTTAGTGAAGTGGTTGGCTCGAGTACATCCTTACCATTCTCGTCGTTGAAGTTTGATACAAGAGGGGCTGACCGTCTGTTCCAGAGTAATTGGGGATGGCCGGAGGGTTTGGTGGAGGCTATGGAAGGGATTTTGAGTGCGGTCAAGCCGGAGTCGACTTTCGCGCCAGATGGTTCTGCGCCTCCAGAAGCTAGCTTCCCTGTCCCCGCTCCTGTTGGAGTCGAAGAGAAAGTGACGAGTATGTTCACAAAGAAACTCTCCGAGTTGCTTTGTGAAGAATGGAAACTCCTGGAGGAGCATCTCATTCATCATATGTTGATGGAAAGCTGGCTCGACGTGGATTTCATGCTTACCGAAGCGGACATTCCCCCCAAAGTGGTAAATTCGAGTTCCGTAGGTAGCGCCGCGTGTAAAGTTGGCGACGAAGCAAAGTGAGGTTTGTGGGCAACTTCAAGTTTGTACCGTAGTTTGCAGGGATCTGCACACGCCTTCAGCATTACGAACTGTAGTCAATTGCGAGCTCAGCTGCTGAACATCTTATTTATGTCCCATCGCCTTATTCATTATATTTGGATTCGTTCCTCGAAGACTGAATTGGGAACTTAAGAGTCTTCGTCGTCTGTCTTAGTATCAGGGTCGTAAGAGATAAATAGGTAGATACCAAAGCAAAAGCGATGGCCACAGAACGAAAGGACCGGTACCAACGGGGATTCGAGGATAGAAACCAAAAGTTACAAGCCACCAAGGTCCAACGGAGCTTGACAGGAGGTCAAGCGCTCAGCGCTCATCCACGACTCGGAGAACCACCAACATAATCCCTACTCCTACTGGTACCCCCTCTCATCGAATCCAAAGGGGAATCTGTCATCTCCATCTCTATCGAAATCCTGGTAGTTATAATTTCACTTGAGAACCCCACAGAATTGTTCGAAGCATGATAGATCTCTTGAATCCCAGAACTTTTGGCGACTTGGCTACGGATGTTAAGTACAACTCGGCTTGTGAGTAAGGAGTGGAGGAATCGTTCCAGCCTACAATGTACGACGAGTCAGTTCAGTTGGGTGAGATGTGACAAAAGGAGGGAGAAGGAGGGCAGGAAAGCGTACGCGATGAGCAATCCAAAGCCAATTACTTCCTGCAAAGTGCAGAGCCGGTGAGAGAAAATAGGGGCTAATGCGTGAGTACGGGACTTACGGGGGCTGCTAACACGATAACGATGTTCACGATTGATAGTGCTGTCAATGATTGACGTTTAGACAGATCTCCAGATTCCCAATGGGAAAGGGTTGCGTACCTGTCATGTAGATATAATAAGTGATGCCTATATTCAATCGTTTTCAGATGCGACTGCCAAGAGTATTAAGAGGACTCACCGTCACGATAGACAACTTTTAGAAGACATGACTGTCCTAAAAATAATGTGCGTGTGGGTGAGGTGAGGTGAAGTGAGATAATATCTCGCGCTGTGCCTTTGTGAGTGGTAGGAACTTACGACATTGCATGGCTGGGATGATCATCAATATCAACATCACTGATTTGGCGTTAGACAGCACCCCAACGTGTAGACAGGCAGGACTTGGAGGGGAGGATACCCACCAGAGTTACATAGAGCAAATGCGAACCAACATAGAGAATATACATATTTGTCGCCTGTCACGATACAGGAGAGTCTTGGGTATGGTAGGGTTTGTACTGGGCGAGGCGGTGTTGTGTTAGACAGGGAGTCATTAAGAGGAAAGTGGAGGATAAGCTTACTCGTCACAGTATGAAATACATAAGCCATTGGTACGAGCGCGAAGAGAATGATGAAGATATAGAATAAGATCAAGAAGATCGCCATTTTGCGAGTGTTTCCCCAGACAGACCAAACGCGTAGAGCAAGTATTGCTGTGATAGTCGAGTGAGCGGGTGAGAGGGTAGTTTTTGACTATACGCACTTTCGGAGATGAATGTCCCAATCGTGAACATGACTATCACGGATCACATAAGTCTGAGAAGGTCGATGGAGTATGGGCATACTCACTTCCGGCAGCTTGAAGGTGGTGCCCACAAGCAGCTTCTGAGACGCCTGACATATTCTGAACTGGACAACGGCGCTTTTAATCACAAAATCATCGTAGGGGCGAAGAGGGATGGCTTACGTATAAAGAATAGGATACTATCGAAGAAGGGGAGATAGCGCTGGAGTAAAAATGCAATTTTCATAAAAGACCATGGTGTGGGCCAGACGAGAGAAACTTCTTGAGGGAGCGTGAGGAGATAGTCGTAAACGAAGGCTGCTATGCTTGCAACTATAATGTACTCTGGATTCAGTTAGGGAGGTGGAGGACACGGTGGGCTGTACAAACCCGTAGCTAGCTAGAAAAACAAAGTGGCGTGATGAGCACGAGCGCTTAATCCCAACGTACAGAACGAAGAACTCACTCGTGTAACCTGAACTTGAAATACAAGAGAAACTAAAGCCTCACTAGGAAGTATCCCTGCCATCTCGTTCAACGAAGAAATAAAATAAAACGAATGAAGCGGGGTCGGTGCAATCGAACCGGCCGAAAGCAGAGAAATCAAGAGAAGAAAGAAAGGGAAAGGAGACACGTTTGTTGGAGCATGGGGCTCTTTATTAAGGTGGTCGACAGATAGGTACGTCAGCGACGAAGATCTAGGGTCAGCCGGGCGGCATACAGCCACCTTTTCTTTCTTGTCCTCTTGGGCTTCACGTACGAAATGATCCAGATGGGTTTGAAGGGCCCTGAGAGGAGTCTGCGGTTTTAAAATAAGCCTACCATCACGATCACTTGCACCACATCTCAACAGTCGAGAACACGACAGGGGAATGCGGACATCAATGTGGATCTTACGGAGGTGTGAGCCTCACAACCGTCGAGATGGTCGGAGGTTTGAGGAGAAGAGGTGGGAGACGGCTCAAAATGGTATATCCTTTCCACGGCTCGCGTGGAGATGACTCAGCAGCGCACCGCCCGCTGGCAGCGTCCTTGGCATTGGTCGAGTTTGGGTCGGAAAGTGTCTGGCGGTCGTGGGTGGAGGGCAAATGCGTCTCCATAGCTGTTGTCAACCTCGCCATCTCGTCCACTTTCACCATCACCATCGTCGTGTTCAACGTTAACAAAGGTCTGCATTATACGGTGCACCACCGTAAGCCCACCAACGTCATTGTGTTTAATTTTGGCTTTCGTAGGAACCTCACAACCGACAACCGAAACTCCACGTCGACCGACCGGAAATTGCGAAGGCCTTGCTGAAACGCTTCGCCAACTTGTACCAAGATGTTGAAGAATATATCCTTGAAGGACGCGATTCTGCCTCAGCCCCCGAGTTTCAATAAGAAGAAGCACTATGAGATCCATGATATTCTCGGTGCTGGCACTTTTGGGAAGGTCGCTGTGAGTGTGATTCCCACCGGACGGACTTCCTTTTCTTCTTTCTCATCTTCGCACCGTGTAGAAAGCGACCTGGCATGTCCCACCTGATCAATTGGCTATAGCCGAGAGAGGTGCAGCGGGTGCTGCAGCGTTGGAATCACCCACGTCGACATCAAAGAATGGCCTTCTTGCTACATCGTCAGAAGCTGGTTCGGCTGGTTCGAGTCCTATGATCTCTCCGGCACCCTCGAATTCGAGTAAAGTTGGCGAGTCGGGAGTGTCCAAGGAAGTCGCTCTGAAGATGATTCCAAAGAAGAAGGTCAAGGGGAACGAAGCAAGTGTGTGGGGTGAGATGGAAGTTCTTAAAGGCCTGGATCATCCCAATATTGTAAGACCCTCTTTCCCCGCGCCCCGCATTCCCAGATCGTTGATTACCTTTTTGCGTAGGTCAAGTTCTATGAATGGTTTGAATCTCGATCAAAGTATTATCTATCTTTCGAGTTAGCTGTGGGCGGGGAGCTGTTTGATAGGATATTGAAACGTGGCAAGTTTACCGAGAAGGATGCTATTGCGGTGATCAAGTATGTTTTTCCTTTTGAGCTTATCATTCCCTCGATTGATCCTGTGCGTCATAAAGATCGGTCTTGGCTGGAACGAAGTATCTGCATGACAACGATATCGTTCACCGTGACCTTAAGTGCGACGTTTTCTCGCATATATGATGGTCGTTCTCATGTTTTATTAGACCCGAGAACATCCTCTACCGGACGAAGGCCAGCGACAGCGATATTGTCATTGTCGACTTTGGCATGTAAGTTGTCGTCATTCACTCCCTTATCTTGACTTGTTGCTGACTGGCGCGTAGCGCGAAGCACTTGCACTCAACAGGAGAGCAACTCCATTCAGTCGCCGGAAGCTTTGGCTACGTCGCACCAGAAGTCTTGACGAAGAAAGGTCACGGAAAGCCAGTTGACATCTGGGCCATTGGGTTCGTCCTCCACTCGTTTTCTCCCGTCCCATCCTTACATGGTGTCTCCAGCGTCATTACCTATGTCCTTCTATGCGGTTATTCACCGTTTAGGTCAGAAGACCCATCGGTGCTCGTCAAAGAAACCACAGAAGCAAAAGTCGAATTCCATGATCGATTTTGGAAGAATATATCAGCTGAAGGTGCATATATGCATGCCATTTCTTGTCCTAATGTCGATCTAACACACTACCCTTTCCACGTAGCCAAGGACTTCGTTAAAGCCTGCCTCCGTTCTGATCCCAGTGAACGACTTTCAAGTGCTCAAGGCTTAGCCCACCCTGTTCGTCTCTTTTCACTCTCTCATCCAACTCACTTCCAACTTACACTTCCTCCTCCCCGTAGTGGATCTCCGGCCGCCCATCCGTCACCGCAGAACACGACATAAGCACCGGTCTCCGTGAAAACTTCAACCCTCGTGCCCGTTGGAAATCACTCGTCACCTCTGCCCGCGTTATGAACCGTTTCGGACAAATCAAGGCGAAGAAGAGTCCAAGTGAAGAATTGTTCGGTGATGATAGTGATGAACAGGACACTGCGACACTTGTTGGTGTTGATGCGACAAGTGCGGTGGTGACGCCGGACCAAGGGCAGAGCGCGAAGAAAGCTTTGATACCGGAAGCGGGTGCAGGTGCTGGTCAACCACCACGATCGGTCCCAGATCCAGTTAGACTGCCGTCTTCAACGCCAGCTTCAACCTCGAGGCATGCACAATCCAAACCGCTTTCAGCATCGCCCCCCGCAGATCAACAACTCTTTGAAGAACCTCAGTCTATCTCACAAGAGCAACACTCAAGCGCTTCCGCTGCTCATCATAACCAACATTCAGGCCCACCATCACATGGAAATGGGAAGAGACCGTTGTATCATCGTCAACAACGACATGGTGATGAGGAGGAACCTAGGTTCCCTGGATCGTTTGATATGGCGGAGGAGGATGAACATCATCATGGGCATGCACCGGGACCGTTTAATTTTGGGGAGATGTTCAAGAAGTTGCACTTAGGGCAGTGAAGGTAGTGAGGGCTTCGGTGGGGGTTGCCCAGTGGGTTTTTTCTTGTGATCCTTATTCCATTCTCTATGGAGCTTCTTTCCTTCGTCTTCCATTTTGTCCTCAGTTCGTTCTGGAGTGTTGGATATATGCATCGGATGAATTGATGAAGGGAGAATCTATGTACCAGGACATCTCCGAGTTTCTACCTACCATGTCTATTCTTTCTTTCTATTTTATTCTGACCCTCTCACTCTCTCTCTCTCTCGTTCTCCCTCTCACTCTCTTGTGACTCGTTCGCTGACTCTATCATCGTGATGCGTTGTGATACGATTATATGTACTTATAGCTAAGTAACATACGTACATATGTCCATATGTAAAGGTATATCTCTGATTTAGTTTTATCTATTCATTCGCCTTTCTTGTCTATTACCTATACCGCACCTTTCGATTACATTGTCGTCAGGAACGTCCACTTGAAGGCCTATCCTACGCTACGCGCGGGAATGCAATGGGTAACATTCTGATTTCATTTTCCAAAAAATCATAGTCAAAATCTGACCACTCCTTAGGACATCACGACCTCGTGGCCATCTCTCATATAAATCCAAAGAAAGTTTTCATTGTTCTAACAAACTCCTACGACAAACCCGATATGTAAAAGGTTTCCCCTGCTTATCCCCAGTTCCGCGAGTCCAACTTAAGAAAGCCCACGAGTTGTCGAAGTGTTTGAAAGATTGGAAATACGAACTCAGACGTTGATGTTGACGGGTGAGCATCCCAAGGCAATGAGGCCACCCTGCGCGAAGGAACGATAAAAAGACCAGTTCGATAGCTGAAAGGATGACACTTACGAAACTGTTGTTGGTGCAGCAAACTGATTGTTGAGAGCAAGAATTTCCACCGAGTCCGAGGGCGCTGATGGGGCTGCAGCTCGCTAAGAGAGGGCAGGAAAATATCTGAATAAGGGATGAAAGTGGAGAGATGTTGAGGCGCCTTACCTCCAATGAGAGCGCCAATATTTGGTAAGAGGACATCGGCACTTAAGCCTAAGAGGCCGCCACCCTCTAGCAAGCTGGCGAGGGTGGTGGTCAACTAGAGGGCATGTCAGCGTTCTTGATACAGAATTGGGATATATGCACATACAGTCTGAGTGTTGGCGCAGCACTGAATCGAGCCAGTGTTGCAGTCGCCATCGTTTCGAGAAACGACGTCCGAGGCCATCGCGAGAGAGGCCAAGGCGACTACGGGAAGAGCAACAGTGATGCGAGAGAACATTGTGTTTAGAGGAGTGTCAGGAGAACTTGGGTTGTTCGACTGGTGAAGAGATAGTTCTCGATGCGTTGGCCTCTTTTATACTCGCAAGAGAGCACCCTGGAGCTTTTGTTGAGGTGTGTGCCCAAACGGAGAATGTCAATTGGATGGAGACTGCTAGGCATCGTGTATCCCATCCCTTGTCCAGTCATGATGGGAGAAGCATGGATGGAATGTTTGGAAAAGGGCTGCGAAAGGGACTAAGTCTTGCTTTCGTTTCTTCAGCTTGGGGCGTCGACGTCGGTGAAGGAGTTACGGTAGGACGTGGGGGTCGTTGCCAACGACGACGTGGCATGATCTTTGAGCGAAGGACCCAGGTCGCTGCTAATAACCTGCTATGATTGGATAAGTCTTGAAAGCAAGCGACAAAAAACAATGACGTCTCGGCTAAGAGGCATCTCCATTCTTGCCAGCTGGGAGCTGTGGATTGGAGAAAGCTTTAACATTCCTGTCCACGGTCCTGATTGTGGAAAAGGAGTGTCCACTATTAATGACAGAAATTAGAGGGTTGCGCAGTGTCAAAGTGTCGAGTTGTACTCACGTCACGGTACCGAGCTATTCGCCGACTGACGAGTTACCGAGATGGTAAAAGTGGCGGGCCTGCTTCAACTATCAATGACGGACTAGATGCATATAAGTATACATACGCCTTCGTATCGTCAACAAGGATACGTTCTTGAAAAAGAGGATCTTCTCGGACGTAGTGGATACGGGTCCGAATAGACACCATCGTAATATTCTTTGAAGTTCAACCTGCCAGCTCAACCGCATTTACCTGATGAAATCGAAGGGGATATGTCAACCAGAACTAGCCAAGAGAATGACCTCACTTCTTTCAGACAACTAAACGACGGACCAATCGTCGTCGGTGCCATTGTTGCTGGCACTGGTCAATTGGTGGGTTTGAAATGCCCCGACACCTGTGGCAGACCCTGCAACACGCAGAATCCGCAAGTGAGACGAGCAGTTTTTAAATCCGCTCGGGTGCGGTGTTTAGAGCTTCACCTCCCTGTATTGAGGGTAAGATTAGTATTGTCATGATGGACATGTTTGGGTGGGGGAATAGTTTGCAAGATTCTTCGGCTCACCTGAAGTTACAGAATACGACGACACGGATCGTGAAATGCCAGCTATGCTGGCCGGTGACCATTGTCATTGGTCATGCATATGCTCCATTAGACATCCTAATAAGTATGCCAACCTAACGGTGGCTACTTGCAGAATGAACGACACAAGGGACCTGGCCATACATCAGTCAGATTCTGGACATCTTGGTTGTGGACGAACTCGAAAAAATTTGATGTGAGGAACATGAGCACGTGTTACTAAAACGGGACGTCAATATTCCCAGCGCTTACTCGCGATCGGGCGCCCATTCACGACGACCTGCTACAAAGCCTACCTCCTACAGTATCGGCTTGGTGGGGCTGAATTCTGACCAAAATCAACCACTAAAGGGACATCACAAGAAATGAAGGGCGAATAATAGATGCCAATGTCTGCATAAACATTCGGAGATTCTGGGATCCGAAAGGTGGGTCTCGTCGTTTTGTTGCATTGCTCAGCTCAACTCGTCAAGAAATATTAAAAAACATAAGATAGCAAGCAGCCTGTATATGTTGTGATTCTATTCGGAGCTAATAACCCGCTGTCCCCGTAGATACCCGCAGAATGAGCATGCCAGGGGCCGAGAGGGACCGTAACGTTCGGGCTTGCCAGCGCCCACTGCCACCCAATCACCGAAAAACTGTTTGAGCGCTCTTGTTGGCAACCTGAAGGTATTTATGTACTTCAAGTGTACGTTTTAGAATGTTTACACGTAGGCTCAACGAAATGGCTGACCTGTATAGTGAATTAAACTCGACACCTCATTGCAGCCACCACTCCAAGCAGAATGTCTGATTCACCTCCAATTGCATATGCCACTGGTGTCGTACGACCTCGTCGTATCTTGGTCATTGGCGGTGGTCCTACGGGGTTAGTTACTCATCGAAATCTAACCCAGCGGGGGAGCTTCGACCGGGTTGAGTTGGTCGAGAGGAGGGATGACGTTGGTGGCGCTTGGTATGTACCACCACATCCTTGGCCCATTCGACTGTGTCTAACTACTTCTGCTCTCCCTCTAGGTATCTCGATCAACCAATCGCAGACCCCAACGATGGGACTGTGATAAAAGTGACCAACAAACCTCGTTGGCCATCTCCTGCTTATCCAGGGCTCGTCGGCAATGTTTTACCCCATTTTCTCAGTTATTCGGGACACCCTTCGTTTCCAGAGACGAAAGACCCGAAGCAACCCTTTCCTAGCTTGTGGGAAACGCATGCGTATTTGAGGGGATTTGCGAAGCCGTTCGTTGAGAATGGGAGTATCAGGTTGAATATGGAGGTCGTCAAAGTGGAGGAACAGGACGAAGGCAAAGGGTGGAAAATCACGATGAAGGATTGGAATGATGGAAAGGAGGGGAAGGTAGTGGAGGAATTTTGGGATGCGGTTGTTGTTGCGAATGGGTGGTATGATACGCCTTTGTGGCCTGACACCGAAGGAGTGGATATTCTGAAAGAAGCGGGTCTGGCGAAACATGCCAAATGGTGGAGAGGTCAATATGGATTTGGGTATGAAGGAAAGGTGTGTCATCGTCCATTTCTCAGTATCTGGTATTCAGTGAACTTCCGTTTGTAGAAAGTATTGGTCGTTGGGAATGCCAACTCTGGCAACGATATGGCTGCTCAACTCTCTACGGTGGTCAAGTCACCCGTTTATCAGAGCGTTCGAAGGCCGAATTTTCCTGGATTTCCTGCCCTAGCCGACGAAAAAATCCAGAAGGTTGCACCAGTCCTTCGATATACCCTCTCTCCAGATGCAGACAGCCAGGGTTCCGATTCAGAAGGTCGGATTACAGCAGAATTAACTGACGGAACGAAAATCACGGGTATAGACCTCGTCTTTTTTGGGACTGGCTATAAACACCGCGCAGATTTCGTCCGTATATTGGATGTTACGAATCCTACCACAGAAGGCTCCCAGAACCTCGTCCCTATCACCGCAGACGAGGTTCAACCACACCGCGTGCCATCTCTCCATCGACACATCTTATACGCACACAACCCCTCCTTAGCGTTCATCGGTTCCACACTCGCCTATACGCCCTTCACCATCGCCGATTTAGGTAGTACCTGGTTAACACTCGCCTGGCTTGGTGAAATCCCTTACCCCCAAACACCCTCAGATCGATTAGCCTATGAACGAGAACGTCTTTCTTCCATTGAACAACTCCGCAGCCAATTCGAAACGCCGTCCACTTTGTATTCGTACAATGTGTTGGCGGGTCATGAACAGACCTATGGAATTATGTTGAAGGAGGATGTGGTCCAGGCTAGACCGGAGTTGAAGGATGTCCTGCCGGAGTGGAGCGATGACAGGACGAAGTTGAGAGAGGCGATGTTCAAGACGAAGGTGCAGTCTTTGGAGTATACGAAGGAGTTAAGAAAGAGACAAGGTGGAGTTATTGAAGGCGCTTAATGAGGCCATATAGAACTTAGAAATTGGGGGTTGTTGGAACGTAGATTGACGGGACTAGACAAACCATTCTCTAGGCATGAATATTTGAATCGCAGAGGCTACGCTCCTAACTAATGATAATTATCCTTTGATTATTATTCATTCTATGACCTGGACCACTTAGTTCTTTCTACAACAAGATTCCGCTGACCTTTGTGCTCGCCGAAACCAAACCCAGCCGGCAGTATGATGTAATCGGCAGGCTTCAGCCTCTCCGCCACTCGTTCGCTTGCATCCGAGCGCAAAATCTCTTCACCGTCATGGATAGCCTAGCTCTGGAGCTCCTTGAAGATATCTTGTATCATGTTTACGAAGATCTGGATCCTACGGAACTCTCTAACACGTTCCGTAATTGCAGTTTGGTCTCTCACCAATGGAAAGAAATCGCACAACCCCTTCTCTTCTCGAAATTCTTATTGCATGGGCGCCGCTACGACCAAGTCAAGCTACACCAGACCCTCATCTCATATCCACACCTTCGAGATCTCGTCAGGTGTATTTGGATTGATATCGATATATTATCCGGTGTACCTGAATTGGACAGCAACGCCGTCATCGATCTGTATCGACAACTGACTTCGAATCCACGTTTGTACCAGATCGTGATCCAAGAAACTCACAAAGAGGCGGATAAACAATCATTCAAAACCATCTGTGGCTTGGTCTCATCATCACATCTAACAATCCTATCTCTTTGGGGCCTCCGTCGATTTCCCATCGGCCTTTTATATCAGTGCACCTCTGTCCGTGAACTCCATATTTACCGGTCCACCTTCTCTGGTTATTCAAAAGACGGAGATGGGGGATTAACGGAGGTTAAAGAACTGGAACCCAGATCAGATGACAATCAGCGTGGAAGCGCTGGCCAAGCACCCACACGCCCACGTTTAGCGCGTCTCTACCTTGAAGCTGCATACGAAGATGATGTCACTCTGATGAAGTGGTTTATGCATCCTGATTGTGCCTTCGACATCTCGGAGTTGAAGACATTCCATTTCCTGGACATGTCGAATAAATTGAACTCGTATGCGCTCGCACGAAGCCTTGCACAGAGTATTTCGTCGTCCCTCGAAGACCTAGCGTTAGATCCTCCTACTATCTGTAAGTGATCATCATTTATGGCTCTACCGAACATCTATCTGACTATCCTTCATAGTCAACCAGGAGAGCTATTACAAATCTCCCGAATACAACAGATTCGATCCACTCCCCCAATTACGACGCCTTAAACTCTCACTCCAGCAAGACGACTTTCCTGATGCAAGCCTCTTGCCATGGACAATCCAGTTCCTCTCTGCCCTACCACACCCAGAGCGCCTTGAAGAACTCCATATACCATCTATATTGACTGATTACAAGCCAGAAGCTGTCGATAAGGATGATGGCTGGGAAGACTTGGATTTGTTCCTCACTTCATTCACGCCACCAACGGACGACCAACCAACTGGGCACCGAAGGTTCTCAAACCTGAACAGTATTCAACTCGGAGTCGTCATTCTGTACTCTCACCCTTCAGACGATGAGCGGCTGCGAACCATTGGAAAGATGTTACCGTCATTGTTACCTCGTTCGCAGGAATTGGGTATCTTGAAGGTTTCGTTCTCGACTGGTAAGCCTGTTTATACGTCATCTTTCTTTTCCTAATTGTTCATTCCGCTTCCAGTTATCGGGTTCTTAGAAGACACTGACTGTTGGTATCATTCAAACTCTGAGTAATTATCTGGAATTCCTGCAGATCGAGAATAGAATTTTGAACGAGTCCTTCTGTTGGCTGGGCCTCTCGGCCGCGCGGAGGCTCCAGGCCATTCCAAACCTGAGGACACGTGCTCTGCTTTCTCGTAACTTATCGACTTCCATCTAGGATGAACCCACCTGAGCAGGTTCTGTGTTTTGACCTAAATCCTCCGGGGGGTGAACATATACCCCAGATGATCTGCACGGCTGGGGTTTAATTGGGTGGAGGCTTTACGGTCCTCAATCTAAAGTTTCGAGCCCATAATTGGTTCCGTTAATTTTGTCTACTTGGGTACATTTCGAACTTAAAATCAACCCATTTTGCTCACCTCGATCTACAGGAGAATAGCACTTAATTTTAGGGTGACGGACATACCGACGGCCGTACAAGCTCGACTGCCCTTTCTCTGCAGTTTGTGTGCTCACTTCGTATGTCATCAATGATTCAATACGGTGCCAATCCTTTCGCCGGTCGGTATTGCACTTCCGATAAACTTACATCTCAATGTGGGTACCACGAGACCTCAAAACCGACCGCATCGGGGGCAAAACGCACACAATTGAAGGATGACATACAAACCTAACGGACATATCTCGTTAGATCCCCTCGAGTTTGACAATTACTCTTGTCACGGCGTCAGTAATCAGGCCATGAAAGTTGGCATCCCTTGATCAGAACACACAGGACAAAATGTCCATTTGAGTCTTTGGATTGGATGATATGATCGGCAGGTGACGGAGACTCAGGTCGGAATGGAGGGGAAGTACTTATATCAAGGTGAGTGCACCATGGGGTTTGAGGGTACTACGATAGTCATCCTTTTCTAATTTTTCGAGGCAGGACCTCTTTTTATTCCATTCCTCCTTTTCATTTCCACTCTCGGGTTTGTAGGCCCGCTCCCCTTCGTTTCTGGACCACCCCCCCTACTCAGCACGAGCTAGAAATAAATTATGGATATGGACCAACTCGCGACTATTGTAAGCGAGGCCCAAATCGCTAGAGTGAGTCTATCCTGGTGTTTTTACCTTGGGGGGAAGCCTAATCTCTGGCTGCCATTCTATCCAGTTATTTAATAGTTTGTCGTTTCGCCAGATCAAGAATCACCTCCTAATCCCCATTCCTTCCCGTGCATCCCCATCTCCGTCTTTGATTTTTTTAGTGGCTGCGATCACGATCTTTATATACGACTACCTCCTCACGGTGGAACGAGAAATCACACTCATCTGGCCATCGAAATGGTCTTTCTTAAAAGTGGCGTTTTTGGTACAACGGTATTTACCGTTTTTTGATACTTTGAGTTGGATCATTCGTACGTGTTTCGAGTCTTATCCTGTTTGCGTGGGATACGGATGGTGACGCGATCTGATGTTTCTCATTCTAATGCCTGTATCACACCGCATCGGTATGTATAGGCCAGAGTTTGACAGGTGTACCGACCCCACAATGTGTGGCACATTATTATGCCACGACTAGTGAGTCCTTCTCTTCGATTGGTATTTGCGCTTGCGTTCCTAACGAGGGGGAACGAAGTAATGCTTGGTGTTGGGATCATTATTTCCGAAGGTGTGAAGCGCTTTGGACCTGTAACCGGAGTCATTCGACGCTAATCGCATTCAATCTCTACCTCCAGTTGTCTTGACACTTCGCGTCTGGTCTGTCTACGACAATTCACGACGCCTTGGGCGCTTCTTTATCGGATTTTACGCGATAATTGCTGTCACCATTGGTGTGTCGAAAGTTCTTTATCTTATCTCTGTCAGTGGTGAGTACTTTCCAGCGACCCTCAAGTTGACGAAATAGATCAACTTACTTTTATTTATTTATAACCTCAGCGGATACACTTCCAATACCGCGCATATCTTGTATGATTCACGGTGATAAGTATCCCTTTGCGGCTACTTGGATAGCGCTTGCGCTTTGTAATATTGGTGAGCCGCAATCTCCCATGCTGTCCGCTTTGGCACTGCTAATATGTTATCCGTCGTAGTTATGTTCATATTAATGGTGGTACCTGCAATATCGAACAGTAAGCCCCTTTGCTCGGTATGTCCACGAGGGTTGACCATGAACGCACACGTTCAGAAAAGAAAGGGGAGGGCTCGATCCTCTTAAAAGTTATATTCCGGGATGGTAAGCTATTCCCCGTATCTATTCCGTCGAGTCGGACTTGATGAATTCCATAGGGATCACATATTACTTCTGCTTAATGAGTTCGTGACTTGAAGTCCTCCTCGTGGATGGGTGCTGGGACAATATACTGATTACCATCTCACAGTTATGTCGGTCGTCAACGTCGTTTTCGTTCTTTCTTTCCCCGTGAGTTCAGGCCCTCGTACTTTCCTTCCAGTTTTGACAGATTACTTCGATATATAGCCTATTTTAGGATTTTCTGTTATGGTATCGTACGTCCCCCTCAGCTCCATCAATCTCTCGTCCTTTGAAATGTGGCACTTACTTTTAATTTTTGACCCCTAGCCTCGAAAGATTCACCCACTCGATGATGACAAGTCGTGTTGTCATCCACATTCGAGAAGAGGCGCATAAAACTCAGTTAGGGTATCAGACTTTTGATGAGTTTATGAATAAGGGCGACAATGAGAGTGCCTTCGAGTTGATTGTGCGTCGGAAGTGATGTGTATGCCAGTGATGAGATAGCTTTGACGTTGGACGTGCAAGGACTCGGACTCGGACTCGATTGAACAGTATTTAATAATTTACGCATGTCGACGATCTGCTATGTACCTGTCGCTTGATTTCTTATGATTGATATGAATATGCTGGAACGCATTACCTGAAAGACTGAAAGGGTGAACGAAGATAAATTGTCGCAAAAAAAAAGTTGGACGCACGCCTCGATGTGGCCCGGGCGGTCCGGCATGCAGGACCCTTGTTTACAACTTGTTTACGTCGGTTCTTTTCACCTTCACAGACGTTGAACACTATATGCCCGGACTCTGGGCAAAAGACGATCCAAAATTTAGTTTAACCCTTCGGAAACTCTTCGATGGTGAGTTTATCCCCCTATTTGCAGACCCACGTCACACACCCCAGTCGCCTATCCTGAGGTTGAAGTATTCAGGATTCAGCCTCGGAGCTCGTTTGGCCCTCTGAAGAAGTACAAATTCCAGTCC
Source organism: Pluteus cervinus (assembly GCA_004369065.1). Lineage (NCBI taxonomy): Eukaryota > Fungi > Basidiomycota > Agaricomycetes > Agaricales > Pluteaceae > Pluteus > Pluteus cervinus. Next base: position 114,004 of record ML208306.1, on the reverse strand, counting down.
TTCATTTTAAGAGAGAGAACAGATATATTATCTGAGGAATATATGAGCCTCGATACGGAGATGGAGAGTGTATAGCCCACTCCCGGCGGAGTTTGAATCAATCGTTCTTGCTTTCCCCTCTCATGGCCTTCACGGATAACAGCAGTGGTTACCGCCTTTTCGCGCATCTTCTCCATCACTGTTCCTTTATGGTTCGCCTACGCGGTCCTTGGAATCGACCGGACCCAACGACTCAGCTCTCGTTTACCCCCGCTTCTGATGGCTTCAAAGAATCAATGATTGGTCGTCGACCCAATGTGCTCACCCCTACAGTACTCCTTTACATTCGTTCAGCAGCGTTCCAAGGATTCTAGACGCCATCAAACCCCGGCCCTTGTTTCCGTATAGAACGTAGATTTATCAAATGGCATGTGAAGCTTGCGCCGATGGACGACTCTTCAAAAGTTGTAGTCCACAGCGAACTCGGGCTCCTTATCCACTATCTCAAAATCAGATTATCTATTTCGCGTGGTGAAGGCGCCGAAACGGCACTCCCTGTCAATTACATCGGGACTTCGATGTTGCAGTGCGGGTTTTGTCGAGCCATCTTCCGCGTTCTGCAGGAATCCGTCTTACCAGCTACAATTTCGCTTCGTTCGGGAGGAGGAGGAGAGGGTATGTTGGTGAGCAAGAAAAGGCGATTGATGTTTGGAACGAGAGGGGTTACAGATTTCCGAGGAATTGGGGATTCCCAGAGGAACTCGTCAACGTTGTGCAGCAGATCCTGATTCATCACAACTCGCAGGAGGCGCAACAAATCTGTTGTCCAGAGACCCCTCAGGCAAAGGCTGAGCTAGCCAACCCGAACACGAAGCTGCCATTGCAAGATCCCGTGATTCAACAATATGGCTGGCCTGTCCCCGTTCCGGTGTGCTCTATTGCTGATCCTATCTCTGCAACCCAGGTCCAAGAGACGGTGATGAGATTGTTTATGCTGAAACTTTCCGAGGTGTTATGTCACGGGTGGGAGGGGGTGGAGGACAAGTACAGGGATTTCTTGAGCTTTGGAGACTATTGGAACGCAGAATACAAACTTGCTGCTACGGAAGTTTCATCAGGAGAAGAGTAATTTTGTGTTCGGTGTACTATAAAATTGGGGTTGGTTGTCTTTTCCGTGTTGCTGTATAAAGTATTAATATTACATGAATTACAGTCGCATTTTCTGTATTTATTCCTCACCCGCAGCAGATAGCGTGGGACAGTCTAAGTACTGTATTTATTGCAGGGAGTCTGTTTGGCCACAGGCGTTAATTTCGAATCCCTTCGGGCATCATGGACACTCTAGCTCTGGAGCTCCTTGAAGACATCTTATATCGTGCTTACAAGGACTCAAGCTTTCAGGATCTCTCTGCCACCCTCCGTAATTGCAGTTTGGTCTCTCGCCAATGGAAAGAAATCGCACAATCACTCCTCTTCTCTGAGTTTTTACTATACGGGCGCTGCTACAACCAGATCAAGCTGCATCAGACCCTCATTTCCTATCCCCACCTCCGAGATCTCGTCAAGTGTATTTGGGCGGATATCAGGTTGTTCTCTGGTATGCATGGATTGGACGAGAACGCCGTCATCGATCTATATCGACAACTGGCGTTCAGCCCACGTCTTCAGCACGTCGTTTTAAAACAAAAACAGCAGCTGGTCGAACCCCGATCATTTAAAGTCTTTTCTGACTTGGTCTCGTCTTCCCACTTGACCGTCTTATCTGTGTACGAATTTCGTCAATTTCCTATCGATATCTTGTATCAATGCACCTCTGTCCGCGAACTCCATGTTTGCAGGTCGAATTTCTCTGGTTTTGCAACAGACAGTGACGGGGCCTTGACAGCAGATACTGGACTGGGCAACAATCAGGGCGGGCATCCCAGTCGATCAGCAAAGCGCCCACGTCTATTGCATCTCTACTTCGAAGTTGCATACGGCGATGATATTGCCCTGATAAAGTGGCTACTACACCCTGATTGCGCATTCGATATCTCAGATTTGAAGACATTTCACGTTCTGGACATGTCAAATGATCTAAGCTCGTATAAGCTCGCCAGAAGCCTTGCACAAAGGGTTTCTTCATCTCTTGAAGAATTGGCTTTAGATCCACCGACACGCTGTAAGCTTCATTTAGTGAATCAACCTTATATTCGGTATCTCACACTCCTTCCCAGTCAGCAACAAGGAGTATTATCTGGCCGCTGAATACAACACATTCGGCCCACTTCCCCATCTACGATGTCTAAAACTCTCACTACAACAAGACGAGTTCCCCAGCGGAAGCCTTTTGCCCTGGACGATGCAATTCCTCTCTGGCCTCTCACACCCAGAGCGCCTTGAAGAACTTCAACTTCCATCAATATTATCCGATCATGTCCCAGAAAATATGAACAAGGATCACGGTTGGGAGGAATTTGATTTATTCCTCACCGCATCCACGCCGTCAACCGACAAGGATCCAAATGGCCATCGGAAATTCTTGAATTTGAATAGGGTTCGGTGGGGTTCAGTTGTTTTGTCGTCCGACCCAGACGACGTAGGGCCGGCCATAAAGACCGCAGAAGTATTACCCTCGTTGTTGCCGAGGTTGCATGAATTGGGTATCCTGAAGGTTTCAGTCTCGAACGGTAAGTGACTAGTGACTCCTAACTTGTTTATATCATTTTGTTTTCCATATCGCTCATTCGACTCCCAGTTATCGGGTTTTTAGAAGATTCGAACTGTTGGTATCATGCAGGGGCTGGCTAACGATCTGAGGTTGCCATATACATATTGTCAATGCTAGAATTCAACCGATACGGTAACTCGTACTAAATGCCATCTGGAGTTCATTGTTATATTGAAGGGAGTAGTATACAGTATATACAGGAGAAGCTCTGTAGACGGGGTATGATAGCCACGGATCCAAGGTAAAAGAAAATAAAAAGTCCCAGTTTCAATACGACTTCAAGCTACTAATACAGAAAAGGACAAGCGGACACTATGATATAAAAATACAAGAAAGGATTCAAGTTCTGAATTACAAGCCCTGGACAGAGCCTTGGCGGGATCTGCGATTGGGTAGTCGATGCGCCGGCTTCGACACTACCCCCAGGTCCTCGTGAAGGGATGTCGCCTTGGTCGACCATTGAGTAGGACTGAGCATGCTTCCACGTCTCCTAGGTTGATCAAGTGAATCGGTTGCCGGCCTCTTCGTTGGGATCGTGGCGAAAAGGTCGTTGTGGAAGAAGGGTATGCCTTTGTCGTCGACTAAGTCAAGCATATTCGAACCTTCTTGCAGACCGTTTGTGGAGGGGCTACCGTCGCAGGAAATATAGCAACTATCATCAAAGGTTTGATGTAGCTGTTCGTCCTCGCCCAATTGCAAAGCTAATCCTGACCATACGTATTGCGATTCTGGTTTATACGACCAAAGGAAGGATTCAAAAAGGCCTTCATCTGGACATGGGTTATTTAGCCATTCCGTGTCGTTGACGCAACAATCGCATTCGGGATCGCACGCTGGGAGTTCGATTGGTCCGCGTCGTGGTGCCCTAGGCCTTGGTGTGGGCAAGTACGCGTTGGGTGACGAGATGGGAAGAAAGGTTGTGCAGGACGAGTCCATTGGTGTAAGATGAGTTAAGTGATGCTATGAGTGATGAAGGTTATAAAAGTGGGGAATGTGGGGGCTACCAAAAACCCTTAAACTTGCCTTCTTATACTCGAAGCCTCTGGTATGCTGTGGCGTCACAGCGAGACGATGCTGTATAATATCTTGTTCTCGCCGCACCTCCGTGCCAGCTTGGATCCGGTTTCCTTGACCACGACGAGAGTCATCTCTATCAGCGAAGCTGGTCGTTATATTACTTGACAATTGGACAAAGCACCAACAGCCTCGATGCCTATGAACGATTTCCTATTGTCCTACGTTCAGAGTCAAAGACAAGGCGAGTGTCGTCTAATACTAAAATAAGACGTACTGTACAATAAAATGGACAAGGCAACCTACACGATTCTACGAGTCGTGGGCCTGACACAAAGTCACTTTTCTGAGTCTCCTCCCGAAGGTTCGAGATCAGGGGGTTTATATCTGGGGCGTTAACGCAGATAGCAGCAATTGCATCTAGAATCCTTGCGACGGTGTGGAATGAATATGAAGGAGTGGGCGTGAGCAGGTTGAGTCGACAACGAATCGTTGACTCCTTGAAGCCATCAGAAAAAGGGGTGAATAAAGGATGCACCTGGACGGCTGACGTCAGCAAGGTGCCACGTCTCGAGAACATGCGGAATCCTTTTTACCTTACCCACTCTACTTTATACCTACCACTACTACCGCTACACTCTCCATACACTTTCGCTACTCTCTTTAAATCCCACCCACCTCCGAACAATCATTAGCACGACAGGATGTATAGCCGGGCGATTCTCCGTCTCCGCCTCGACCCTGCGTTCATGGACTTCACGTTCATCCCCCAAATCGAATACATCCTGTCTATTTATCATACACGGAGCAACACACTCGAGATACGACCGCGCAAACGAACCATTAGGTAGCAGTGACGAAGAAGATGGATGAGGAGACGATAATCGAGTGAACTGTTGTCCAAGACCATGATACGGAGAAGAATCAACGATACCCGCGACGTGAACCAGTGAACGGCTTGAGGATATCTAAGGATAAGATAAGAGGATCAGTACACATTAGATAACACCCGGCATCAGCCGGTAAATGTGATCAGACTGACAATTTTCCGTGTGCAGCTCAAGTTCCGACTTCGAGCACGTCCTCGTCAACTTGTTGTGAATTAAACATTCAACAGAAATTTCTTTCTATCTTGCCTCGTAAACCTTCTTCCTTCATCCTCATTTCACACATGGTCCAGAAACCAACTCACAAACCAAGCTCACCGACGCCCTCAGACATGGAAATGAGCCAAGCCGAGGACCGTCATAAGGAACATCCGAATCGTACAAGAAAGACGCACGCGAACGACGAGCTCATTGCAGCCTTCAAAAAACTCAGTTACTGGAGTGTTTTGGAATTCAACGAGGCCGCTAAGGAAAGAACAAAACAACGTCATGTCAGACGCCTCCGAAAACAAGCAAACACAGAGATCTCCGACGAAGTTTCGGACGATTCGTCGTTGCTAACCCTTCCGACAAGGCCAGATGAATTAGAAGAACCTACTGCCGACAAAATCCTCCGCCTTTTCAGAACACTTCCACCCGAGGGCCGTTCTACCCTAGAACAAGTCCTCGGCAAACGTCCCAACCCCGAATCTCCACACACCAAGGACAAGGCCCCAGACGCCGCAGCCACCTCCGATTCGTCGGGCCCGGCTCCTAAGAAGTTCAAAGAACGGAGGAAAGAGATAGACATTAACCCAGGTGATCACGTCGAAGTCGGATTCCACAGGCTCCTGCACGAACTAGAAGACCAGGAGCAATACATTCCCCTATCCCTCTTCACAGACGAAAACCTGAAACTAATCACTCGAGAGTCTTCCTCACTAGCGGTCAAAAAGCTCAACTCCGACTCGAAGGCAAGAGTCCTGGACACGGCCGCATTCCAAACTGCCCATGGCCACGAATCCAAACTAGGACACGCTAGCTGGACAGCTGCTACCCGCAACGCTCTACGCTTTGCCGCTGAAAGAGACGAACAGGGCACAAACGGAGTCTGGTATAAACGTTGGGAGAACCATTATGGTTGGCTACAAAGACGACCCGAATCAGCCCACAACTTCGAGGCGATCATCCAGCTGGACATGGAATTCCGGAAAGACTACATCTCACGTCCGTTCTCCTTTAATCCCCAGCTCTATGACAGCAGATTATCCAGCATAATCTCTGACCTGCGGCAGGCCAAAAACGAAGAGAATTTCGCTGCACAAGGACTCAAAAACGCAATCGGAAACTCTTCATCATCCCAACAACGCTCCTTTCGGCCCTTTCTTTCCCAAAAAGCGTCCTCCTTTCAATCCTCCTCATCGTCCTCACGCCGGACAGTTTCCGATCCATCCACCTCTATCTGCCTCATCTGTGCTCGTCGAGGCCACAACTTTGTCGATTGCTCAAACAAATCTTTTCCCAACAATTCCCCCGTCTTCTCCAAGACCTCCGGATCAAACCTCTCGAGCCCCAAATCCAAATCCCAGATATGTCGTAACTGGAACATCCGGGGACCCTCAGGAGCAAACTGCAACCACGACGAGTCCAGAGTTCATGTCTGCTCCTTCTGTGGTGACAAAGGCCATCACGCGTTCGCCTGGAGATGCCTCACAAAACCTTCCGAAGTATAAATTCCCCCATTTCGACTTCTACCCTGGTATTGTTCCTCGTTCAACCCCCCAGAATTACTCCTCCGAACACGATGCAATCTTCAACAAAATGGTCTCCCCATATAATGCTCACGCCTTCCACTCTTTCATCACGAAACATAATCTCACCTCCCAGTACCCATTTCTTGTGCGGAACCTTCTCTATGGATTTCCGATGGCCGAATTTCCCAAGATTCAACAGACTGTTGTATTTCCGACACACCCTTCGGCTTTGGAGTATGATGATGAAATTTCGAAATACCTTCTTGACGAAGTATCCTCTGGTCGAATGGATGGTCCCTTCTCGCAAACGGAAGTCGAACATATTCTTAAGGGCCCCTTCCAATGCTCCCCGATCGTGGTGGCTGTTCAGCCGGACAAACTTCGAATCTGCCGTCACCTGTCCAAAGGAACCAGGACCCATCCCTCGACGAACTCATTTGTAGACAAGGACAAATTCCCAACTCATTTTGCCTCGGCTATTGAAATTGGTGAAATTGTAAGCCTACCACCTTTCGTAGACCTCAACCTTTAAACTCTGCCGAAACCTTTCAACCTTTTAAACCTGCCATTACCATTCATCTAAACCTGTCATAACGTTTCGTTATACCTGTCATAACCATCCAGACCATTCAACCTGTCACAACCATTTAAACCTGTCATTAACCTTTCGTACCATTCAACCGTTTACCTGCCAAACCTTCTACTCACATGTAACATTTGAACCTTCACTTATTTAAACCCTTCTATCTTCCCAGATTGCCTCAGCTCCTCCTGGTGCCGAGGCCATGACCTTAGATGTCGCCAAATTCCATCGCACCTGCCCCATGCATCCAGAAAGCAAACCATGGTTTGTTGTTCAGGGTAGAGATGGTTTTCATATTGATCATACATGTCCCTTTGGTGGCTCATCATCAAGCAGCAATGCTGGAATGATTGGGAATGCAGTGGTTGACATCTGGGCTTGCGAAGGTGTCAAACCTTCTGCAAAATATGAAGATGACCTTGCCATATTCCGCTATCCCATCAATCATTTCCCACCATTCCTCTTTTCTTATGATAAACCATCTGCCCTTCACCGAATTGAATCATTAAATGTTCCTTGGCACCCAGATAAAGGTCAAGACTTCTCCACCATTTTCATTTACATTGGATTCCAATGGGACATCCCCAATAAGCGGGTCTCCCTGCACCTGGATAAAAGGGAAAAATTCCTTCTCCGTTGCAAGTCCTTCCTTCTCCAGATTACTTCTCCCCCAGGCAAATGCAACCTTCAGGAGGTAATGAAAATCCATGGATCTCTGTGCCATATTGCCTTTGTATATGTGCTCGGAAGAAGCCACCTCGCTTCTCTCTCCACATTTATGGCCTCCTTCAACCAGAATCCCCACAGCTCCCGATATGCTCCAAGGTCTGTCGTTTCTGACATCAAATGGTGGATTTCCACCCTCTCTATGGCAACAATTTACCGTTCTCTTTCTTTCCGAGGACAACCTCAAAACAGAAACATTTTTGTGGATGCTTCTACATCTTGGGGTATTGGTATTCTTTTTGATGGCCACTGGGATGCCTGGAAGCTCTCACCATCCTGGAAAGGACCAGGCAGAGACATTGCTTGGCTCGAAAGCATTGCTTTGGAACTTCTTGTCTACTCACTGGAGAACCATGGATTCTCAAACTCTCATCTGACAGTTCACTCTGATAACCAAGGAGTAATTGGTGCTTTTGACAAAGGACGCAGCCGCAACTTTGAAATCAACCTCTCCATCCGACGCTCTGCCCTCTCTCTGACCTCGTCTAATCTATGTTTGAACTTGACATATATTGAGTCGAAAGACAACCTGGCTGACCCAATCTCTCGCGGTATTTTGGGTTCACCCACTCAGCGTTCTCTTTCTCCTCCTCAGCTCCCCAAAGAGCTTACTCCCTTCTTTATCCATGTCCAATAACAACCCTCATTCCCTGGCCCCAAGTGGAGCCATGAGCCCAGAAAATTCGAGATCATCTTCAAAGCAGGGAAATCCTTTCAACTCTTCCAGACTTCCTCGTCTTTCAGACTTTTTACATTCCTCTGACCGGGAATTAAACTCGAAACCGCAATCTTCTGAGGCTCAAAAACCCAAACCCCGAAAACCCAAACCTCTTTCCAAAAACTTCATTTCTCACAACTCACTCCGTCCACAAGTCTTGGCTCGAGACCGTTTACGTCTCTGGTCAACTCCATATTCAATTGAACACCATGAAACAGTTTTCTCCTCACTCCCAGAGAACTTAGCCGCCAAAACCCTGGACACAATCTTTACTGCACATGCTCCAAGTACCCAATCATCATATGGTGCTGGAATTCTCCGTTTCTCTCAATTCTGTGACCGCCATGGCATCTCAGAAGCCAATCGCATGCCAGCATCTTACATTCTCCTCACAGCCTTCATTGCAGACCACAAAGGCACAGTTTCAGGAAACACAATTAAATCCTGGATGTCCTCTCTCAAGGCCTGGCATGACCTTAATCATGCACCTTGGAACGGTGATGATAGATGGGTTCAACTGGCAAAGACTGCAGCTTTCAAAGCTGGAACATCCTTTTCTAAACCTCCTCGTCCCCCTGTCTCCCTCTCTCACCTCTACCTTATCCTGCAAAGCCTAAATCTATCAATCCCACAAGATGCTGCATACTGGGCAATCACCTTAACTGCCTTTTGGGGCTGCCGTCGTCTTGGAGAACTCACCACCTCAACCCAAAACTCCTTTGATCCCAAATTCCATGTTTCAAAATCAACCCAAATCACATTCAAAACTCTTTCTGATGGCACCCATTCTGCTTCCTTCCACATTCCCTGGACCAAGTCTAAAAAACAACAAGGGGGCACTATTGTTCTGACTGCTAGAAAGGATGAACTTTGCCCAGTCAAAGCCCTCTGCAACCATCTAAAGATCAACCATTCCACCCCCTCTGGTTCTCATTTATTTTCCTTTTGCACCAAATCCCATCCTTTCTATTCCTTACCAGACAAACCCCGTTTCCTTCTTCACTGTAAATCCACTATCCAATCTCTAGCTGCTGATATTATTTTTGGCCACAGTTTCCGCATTGGGGGTTCAGTGGAACTTCTCCTTGCTGGTGTTCCTCCAGAAGTAGTTGCTTCCCTTGGTGAATGGACTTCATTAGCCTTTCTTTTATACTGGCGCCGCATAGAAGACATCATACCTAGAAGTATCTCCTCTGCATACCATAAAAAATCCCTAACAGAAATCTCCCAGTCTTTAGATGCTTTTCAGATTCTTAATAACATTCCCCACAATGTCACTCTACATTAATTCATCACTTTACTCACTTCCTCCTTCAGTTGGGATCCAGTGAGCCTCAGCTCCTTAGTGGGTAGTTGACTCGCTCTAGCAATCCACCTGTTGTGGGAGCTTCAGCTCCCTGAATTGGTAGAGAGCGGATTGTCTATATCTCATCAACTCCCCTCTCTCAGAAGGCTCAGAACCTTGCTTAACTTCCCCTCAAGTTGTTGATTTCAGACTTCCCCAATTTCCTGGGCTTTGCCCCTTCATCTCCTCAATCAACAACCCTCCTTTCTGCTCAAATGTTGGCCCACTCTCCCAACATTTTCCCCTTGGGAAGTTAAAGCTGGGTTCTTTCCCAACCACCCACAACTAGTATTTGATAAGCTCAAATCCCGGTTGTGTTCAAACCCTCTCAAACTCTGTCTCCTTTATCTAGAACAGATTTCTCAATTATCTTATCTCACACCTGGTGTTTGAAAGCTAATTCCTGGCTGTGTTCAAACCCTTTCAAACACTGTCTCCTTTATCTAGAACAGACTCCTCAATTATCTTATTAGGCGGACACCACGAGTCACATCCACTGGACAAATCCAAGAGCCTTTTGAAGATGCAGAATCTTCAAGACCTTCTCTGAAAGTCAGACAGAATGGGCTTTGGTAGAAGTACAAAGAGCTCGTTGAATTCTACAAAGGAGTAAGCTTTTAAGGTATGGACAGTGGATCAACGTCCGTACAAACTACACAAAGGTTATGTTGCTTCGTCGTCGTCGCCGACTGTAGACGTGGCGGTACCAACGGAACCCGAATTTACTACCTTAGGGTAACTCCTGGAAGCATGAATTCCACCTCGTCCCAGCTTTCCATTAGCATGTCGTGAATGAGATCCTCCTCTAGGAGCTTCCATTCTTCACAAAGCAACTCGGAGAGTTTCGTCGTGAACATACCCATGACCTTCTCCTCGACTCCAACAGGAACAGGGATAGAACCAGATGAGGGAGGGACAGTGCCGCCAGCTTCTGGAGGCGCAAAAGCATCTAATGCGGAAGACTCCGGCTTGACTGCACTCAAAATTCCTTCCATAGCCTCCACCAAACCCTCAGGCCAGCCCCAATTACTCTGGAACAGACGGTCAGTCCCTCTTGTATCAAACTTCAACGACGGGAATGGCAAGGATGTGCTCGAGCCAACCACCTCACTAAAAAGTGATTCCAAAACCCGAAAAGCCGCTTGACAAAATCCGCATTGCAATGACGAAGTTCCAATGTAGGTCATTGGGAGTACGCCACCTTCACCCCTCGCTATGGCTGCCATGATTTTGAGATAGTGAACGAGTAGCCCGATTTCGGTATGTACCACAACCTTAGACTGGTTGTCTTTCGGTGCGAGTTTCACGTGGTACTTGATAAACTGACGGTTCAGATACCAGCGATTATCTGGGTCTCCGGCCTCAAGTATCTTGTCCACCAGAGCCTGGGCCGTATCCTGGCTGGTCGGGGGTGGTGGGAATGTATAATGGAGATGGGGGATTGGGGGGAGGATGACGAGTGTAAGCTCGTACACAGAGAACAATTTACTTTGATTCTCTGCATGTGCGGCTGATATCAACGCGTTCGTATGGGTAGAGAACGCAGAGATCTTTGCGAAATGGTCGTAAACCGCCCATTCTCCCATATCTGCAAATAGATATTGTATGAGTCGATGCATGATAAATCACAGGCGGAAAACAAATACCCTTTTGAAGACATCCTATTTCTAACGCAACAGGTTTCCATAAGTCAGGGTACGTCTCGATTTTCCTAAGCTCTTCTATTATCCGGGGGACACTGATCATCACGACCTCTTGAACTTCACGATATTGAGGCCCGCCTGGAGTGAGGTGCGGCAAAGCATCAACTGCTTTGAGAATTTCATTCGCAAGTTCAGCCAGTTTTGACGCGAATTCATGGGTATCAGGCTCGTCAAAAGGTGGCCGTGGCTTCGCCTTTCCAGCGTGCTTCTGCAAGACTTCGACCCACTCTGGGAACGAAGGTCCCAGGCCTTCCAGTTGACGCTGAATCTTCGGAAGAGTCCAAGCGAATATCAGGTCTCGAAGCTGGGCCTGGAGTTTTGCTTCGTCGTGAGGAAGAGGAGAAGAGGCGAGATGGCTTAAAATACGCCAAATCTCATTGACATAGACACGAAGGTCTCCATGAGTCCCGATTGGAGCGTTTGTGGATATTGTGAGGGTGACGCGCTTCAAAGTACGGTCGATCTGAAAGCCAGTTGCGTTGAACTGACGGCGGGGGGCGCTAACAGATATAGCCGCTATAGCTTCGAGGATCCTGGGTAGAACACCGAATGAACGTCTTGGGGTGGTAGCAAGCATGGTATCTCGACAATTAACCACGACTTCATGGTAACCGCGTGGACAAGGGGTGAGCAAATGCTGGGTCGTTGGATCTGGCTCGTTAGCCATAGGATCATAATAGATCGCCGAGTTGCAATACCGGATGAAGTGAACCAGGGATCGATAATGGAGTGGACTGTTATCGGAGGCCATGATATGTAGGGAAGGAAGAAAGGAGAAGAGTGCGAGACCCTGCCTTCCCCTTTCCACGATGCTGAGACAAAAGGCGCGAAAGCATCTTGTATCTATCAGGACGTCGACCATTGGTAGAACTGACAGCACGCCTCTGTGGGCAGAACGTAGGTACTCCGTAATGGAATCAGCTGAATGCGTGAGTGTGAGTCCGTAGATGATGCTGCCATTTACGGAGAGGTGACCTGGACTGCCTCTACAACGAAGGTCAGAAGCTTAAAGCAACATCCATACCTTGATAGCGGCTCAAAAACGGTAAAAGTCGGTTGGGTCGTAGACTCGTACAAGTTCAACCAAAAAATTCAACAAAACACGTGTGGCAGATGCCAGCCTCGTGCGAAACTCAGGGTTTGCCGTATCGTCCACTGGCAAACTCGGGCAGCCTGGTACTATGCATCGAAATCCGGATTTCCAAAGTTCCATGGACCGGGGTTCGTCGCAATTGGTGGCCCTCGAACTGGATACATGCGCGGGGACGTCCAATTGGCTTCGGTTCTCCGTCAAACCAATGTATCGGAAACAATCGCAATGTATGGGACCGGGAACCAGTTTATTCAAACTGCGGAGCCAGGACCAATTGAATTCGTTTGGAGCCATTCAGCTCGAGCGGACGCATAACTTCCATACACTCCAACGATCAAATTCAAACATTGACAATCCAATTCAAACCCTTTTCAATTCCTGATGCTCCGCTAACACAGCATTAGAATAGCCAATACAATCCACCTAAAAATGAATTGTAACGATAAGTTCGGTACCTTACCCATGCCGATCGTCACAAAGTTCGAATTGAGTTTCCAATTCAGTCTTCGAGGGATAGAATGAATAAGGTATTACAATGGGACATAAATAGGTTGTTCAGCAACTGAGCTTGATTGATTGACTACAGTTCGTACTGTATTAAAAAGAATTGATTCCGCCACGAGGGATTGAATTGACGGAGGTGGGTTCAATACAAATAGTTTATCGCGATCGCTCACGACATTGGTGGCGATAATCTCCGCAAGAGTGAATGTCGATGCTATTCCTGGTCTTATTTAGTTTGTAGCTGTCAGTTTCGCAGACAAGGGTCTCCCTACCATGGAAAAGTGCGAAGGCAAACCAGGCTGTGGGTGTGGTGGGAGACTCCATGACAGAAGGTGTGATCAGGGGAGATGGACTCCTGATAACGACTCGAAACCGAATCCCAAACCTCCTGGATTCCTATGCAATTGGGTTGTGGGAGGGGACAACCGTAAAAGGACGGGATACACGAGGTAAATGCGCCCAAAATCCAGAAGTGCGGAGCGCATCTAGTGGAAGGGTGTCGCGTTTCGAACGTGAAAAATCTCCATACTACAAGAAAGTTGTTGGAAATGGTATCCCTTTAGTCCAGACTGACCAGCATTCTGCGCTCCATCAGCCGCCTTTAATTGTCCCAGGTTCCACCACGACGATCGACTCATCGCCGCAACCGCAATCATACTTTTCTTCAAGGTGTGCACAATCGAATTCAGGTTTCCCAAGGCGTTCGTTGACTTGATTATGCAATGCACACAGCCTACGGTGGATATATGCGTCCTCAAGGTCGGTGAGAGACGGAAGGAATGCTTACCATAGGGACGCCGCACGCCTGGAAGACGTCTGGAATGGATGTCCGTCATTCTTAATCGCTATCTGCGGAGAAGAGAGCTGGAAACCAACCTGTGGAGGGAATTTCTTCAACAGTAGCTGGAATTCTGCTGCACATTCGCCACAAGGGTATAACCTCGATGCAAGATGAAAGAAAGACTTCAGTGCATCGCGTTCGTCATCGTTTGGGTGCTGATATGATCTCAGTCAGTAAGAGCCCGTTAAAGCGGTTATGAGGATACGATTACCTCAGGAAATCGCAGTGTCATAGTATGCCTTAAGAGATGGCATGAAAATGACGACACGTTCGACAAGATCTCATGATACGCACAGTAGTTTCCACGTTGCACGACCTAGTTCAGCTCTAAAGAAGCATCGAAGATCATTGATATGCGCTCCGACACAGAAGATGTGAACGCGTACTTGGCTGTAGCGTTGCCCAACTTGCCCATGATAACACCACCTTCTACACCTGGATGTGCAGGCGGTGAAGTCCCTGCTTGGCTACCTTCAGGCGACAATACCTTTCCCACTCCTCCAGTTCCAAAGATACTGTTACTCGACCAATTTTCATTGAAATTCCCATGTGAATGCCACGCTAAAGACGTAACCAAAAGTATAAACTTGAGGCGTCAGTCAAGCTGAAACGGTTAAAGAATATCATGACAGATACCAGCGCCACGAAAACAATTAGGAGAGGTCTGCTGAGACGAGGCATTGGTTGGATATCGGGTTGCTCCGTGGACGCACCGGGCAACGTTGGGTTATGTAAGCACCTTCAAACCCGAGACGCCATCTCCATTTTGCACTTGGTACCTTACGCGAAATTTTTGGGATTGCCGCAGCGCTCGCCCCCGCTCTTTAAATTTGAAAACCCCGACGGCGCCTAGCTACTATGGGGAAAATACCTCGAAAAGGCTTGTTCAAAGACAGCCTTCCCTGCACCACGACGTTTTATCGACCCGGATTTCCGGATTGTGAGGTCTCGTGGTCATAGTCCTTTTTGATCGATTCCTATCAAAGCTTCAAAGGTAAAGTTTGCAAAGTTAAAATCAGCTTCCGTCGTGTTGAGTGGACATCAAATTAGGACGTCGAAAGGATTTAACCATCATAGGGAAGGTGCGTTTAGGCAATCTCGAGGAGATCGGCAGGTATATCAGAATCCTAATATCACATATATTAGACTATCCCCTTGGAAATGTGGTAGACCGCTCATCCAAGTGGAGTTGACACTCCAGCAGGAAGTTAGTTTTTTCTCACTTTTT
Organism: Pluteus cervinus; assembly: GCA_004369065.1. Taxonomy (NCBI): domain Eukaryota; kingdom Fungi; phylum Basidiomycota; class Agaricomycetes; order Agaricales; family Pluteaceae; genus Pluteus; species Pluteus cervinus. The sequence continues at coordinate 98,940 of ML208306.1, read as the reverse complement.
TGATTGAGATATTGACCCGGAATGACAGCACCGGCAAATTCTCATTTACCCTCGATGCCAATGGGGATTACTGGGGATTTGATTGGTTTCATACTATCGAAAGTATACGACCCTTCCGTTCCTCTCGAGCCTCAGGCTCAACCACGAATCGGTTTTCTCGACAATTACGGTGTTCTGGACCGCTATCGTCGAGAACATGTGCTCAACATACTTGATGTTGCGCTGATGCGAGGTCACCAATGGAATATCATGACCCTCATAACGTTTATGTACTGCGTCGGACGCAGTGCGCCTCATCATCTCTCCAACAAATCACGGAGTATTCGCCGATGTTGGGAGAACTCCAACATCTCCTCACCTCATCGCATCAAGAGAAGCCTCATACGTCATGTGGTAACCGGCATACTATTAGTGGAACACTCGCGACCAAACTGTGATAGTGCCAATCAAGGAAGATCAACAACCTCATCATCATCCTGTGCCCGACGGGAGCACCCGCAGGTCGTCCATATCTGATATCAGAAATCGTCCTCCATTTCAAGGACTTTTCCTACTCTACTCCAGTTGGCCAAGCACAAGGTAGTTCGATCACCCCGGAGTAATTTCAAATGAGCAGATGACGACAACGTCCCTCGAGCCCTTTTTTACCTAAGGCCTAAGGCCTAAGGGACCACCCACTGCTTGAAGCCACCCAGAACATGGTCAGTTGTCGAAGCAGGGCCGCAAAAATACGAAATCACCGGATTTTGAAAGCTGATTCCATCTGGAAGGAAGATCGATACATTCCTTTTGGTGGGTGCGATGATCCTTTGATTTAGATTGGCTGAGAAATAACAAGAATCCAACAAGGGTGACGACGATGGGCAGAAATCCCGGGAATTTGGATTCCAACAGCCCCATTCGATTATCAGGTCTACGACCAACTGGCATTACATCAACTCAACGACGAAATGAGTTCGGAGGTTTCCTGGTCGGTAGGGTAAGCTTATCTGAAGACTAAGTTTCTATCTTAGGTTTGTCTAGCAACAATTCAACGCGAGCTTTTAATTGGAGGGTATACCAGAACACATACAATACACTCTACAATTTCGGTTTGATGATATGCGCTACTGAAGCAGGATCAAGGACTGATTGTGGGTAAGGCACAAAGCTGTATCTTATGTTTTCATAACCTCCATCGACAACCAACACTTGACCACTGACAAAAGCCGCAGCAGGACTAAACAAGAATACCGCTGCGTTGGCAATATCCTTCGAGTCGCCGAATCGTCCACCGGGTCCATCAGATCCGAATTTCTTTGAATTTTGTGGCATCAGGCGGCTCATTCCTTCCGTGGCTGCTATTGGTCCAGGAGCGATGACATTCGAACGAACGCCATGGGGACCCTCTTCGACTGTGATGACAGCAGAAAGAGCGTCGACAGCTGCTTTTGCAGCAGATACATGTGCTTGGTATGGTGTACCTGATAAAAGTACGTCACAAATCAAAAACTGAGCAAAGGCCGGTCCATTCACTTACCTCTATAGTGTAACGTGGCGCTAACGTGAATGTAAGATCCTTTAGATGCGCGCAAATGAGGCAGAGTTGCTTTCACTGTGTTGTACGTTCCTAGCTGAAGAGAATTCAGTTGTGAATAGACTTCACGTCCGGACGGACAGGTACTCACGGTATCTATCTCGATAACAGTTCTGAATGCATTTTCCGATAGGTTAGCTATCGGGGCTAAGAAGTTCCCCGCGGCGCCTATCCAAACCAGCCATGCGTGAATCAATTGAATATAGTTGACGCCGAGGTTACCATTCTGGACTTACCGCAAATCACAAAGTCAATCCTCCCGAACTTCTCAATTGTCTTGGCCACGGCCTCCTGCAATGTTTTGGGTTGCCGAACATCCGCTTGTGCAGGTATACAAATACTCCCAGTTGCCTCTGATAGTTCTTTCGCGGTTTGGGTGAGCCGTTCGAGTCTAAATTCCCGATATGTTCAGACGCGAAGATTAGGTGACGTTTGGCAGACTGGACGAACTTTCGACCGACAATTGTTGCGCTTGCACCGTGTCGCATCTTCAAGAAGACGCGCAGGACATAGTCAACAACCAGCGCCTCGAAAGAAGGAAGATAACACGAAATAGACGAACCACGGCCTCCGTCATGACACGACATATTCCCGATCCTCCGCCTGTACAGAACAGCACTTTTCCTTTGAAGATATCAGGCTTGAATACTTCTGTCGAATCGATGACTGGTTGGACCCAGGCTGAAGGCGTCATGACTATCGAGTTTGTGAAGAAATGTTCGGAAAGCCTTTTCGTGGCATGGTTGCGTTGAAGGCGTAGCCTTAGTCAGCCACTTCCGCCGGCATTCGGGTACCTTGACAGCCGGTTCCTGCCCAGCACGAAGCGCATGCTACATGGCGAGGAGAAAGCGAGGGATTGGGTTGCAAGTACGTTTGCGGAAACTTTCTCAAGTTTAGATCCGTTCTCCTATATCACCCCCAACGGTATTGACCTCCATTCTGCTTAGGGGACTGTGAATAAACCACAAGGGAAGGCACCGCAGGAATGAGAGCACAAAACTGGCTTGATGGAGTTAGATGCGAGCTTGGTTTGGGACTCATCTGGGAGGTACGTCTTCTAACCCACCATATGCAACATGTCCAGACTCGTACGACGCGTCAATAGAGAACTCTGACGTTGGCGATATTCGAGAAGTCCCCGCCTATGCGACTTTGCCTCCCAATCGATTGAACCAAGATGCTGAATGGAGGAAACGTGCCTTTTCACCGGAAAAGCCTCAGTCGCGAAGTACACGTCGAAGAAGCAACCAAGTCATCAAAAAGCATCTTGCGGGCGCCTGTTTTGACGTGCGCGAAACCGGTTGAACGGATTGGGTTCCCACTGATCACCACCGCCCTTGCAAATATGGAAATTGCTTTCGGAGACTCGTTGATGCGCATCTCGCTCGAACATGCCACGAGCCTCATCATCCCCATCACTCAATCGCCTCTGTGTCTCCTCACCTCTTTTCCGTTGATCGCTCCGCTACATATACCCGATGAAAAGATCTTCCAAACCACACCAATGATCCAGATAATCGAACCCCAATATCGACTTTTCCGTCGCGACTTCGACAGGATGAATCCACCGCATCACCGTCCTCTTCTACTTTTGTCTGGACCACATCCACGATCACCTTCACGCAAGGAAAAATCCCCAAAAGATCCTGCCAGTGTCCCATGGTCACCCGTATGACCACGTCCCATGCCCACTCCCCAAGAGAACACATCAAACTCGGACGCGAGGGTTCATCCTCAACACTCACCCCACAAGCTGATCCTTCCAACTCAAAGAAGGTTCCGCGATTTCAAACCCAACCTACCTTCTCAAGAACACTCCACGTTTTCAATTACCTAGTTAAGATGTATGGGGATGGGGTGATACTCAAAAACTGTAAGTTCATCCTTACTTGGGTTGGTGTATGCGCCATATTTTTCCTTCTATCATCTTTTGCCCTTCTTTGCTATGGCACAAACGCCACAGTACGCCAAGATTGAGAGATGATATCGATCTGACCGCATGTTGTGCGGCTCGCGGTTTCTCATCGGCGTAAATTGTGGCTTCACCATGCTATCATACCCACATATGCGCAGTGTGACCCCCCTCGAACCCCACCCCATTTCCTTCGAGATTCGTTGGTCAGTTTGTTGGGTGACTTCATGATCCTTGTCTATCAGATTTTTTTGGATCCAATAATCATCACGTTGGGATCTCAGTTCGGGGTTCCGAAACTTTTCACCCATATGAGATTTTGAATCCATCGTACGGGTGCGGATACAATACAGTGCCGGTACCGAAAAATTCGATGCTGTATCTAATCAACACGCAATTTCATATTTCTGCCACTTACCGGTTTTTTTAATTCCACCCTCTACGGACGATTCGGGTTTTGGCGCATCGAGACGACGTCAATCTTCTTCCCCTCCACGATCAATTGACTCCATTTCGTACTTTCCGAGCAAGGGAATAGCCCCTATCCTATCTCGACCCTTGGTTGCTCTTTGCGGTTCTGGGGTCGAAACCTCCGGTAGGGCTTGGCGAAAACGATCGCGAGTCGTCTGGCTGAGACCAATCCCGTCAAGCCAGACCTGGGACAAACACGGAGGCAAAACCACTTGATTGTGAAGTTGAGACATCGGGTTATCTTTCAGCGATCGACATGGCGATGGAAGTTTTGGTTAGTATGGAAGGATGCATGACATGGTAAGCTACGAGTAGGAAGCTCCCAGGCGGGTGAACGACACTGATTTTTTTTCTGGCTCTTGGCCTCCAGACGTTACGGACGTTTGCTTCTGGTTTGCAATCTATTTGGGTGTCGGGGCCTGAGGTTGAAACCTTGATTTGAGGGTTTGATAGCGACCTAGGGGTATGGTCTAATCATACCAGAATGGAGGTTCGTGGGGCAGACGGGTATCAACTGCTAGACCCGGTGGTTTGTTGCGGAACTGAGGCCCGAGATACGTCCAAGAGCGTGCGCGTTGAAGTCGGCGATGGGATTGATAACCATGAAGAGAGGCCATACGTCATTGAACGAAGACGGGCAAACGCCGCCGGATATCTTGACCAGGTTAGGACCTTCAATTAGTTATGGTATTTACTGCACTGCACTGCACTGATCAATTGATATGATAGGCATGAGAAGGCAATTGACAGAAATGACGCAAAGAACTGCTGGTGATGCCTGTGAGGCTTTCGCGCTAGGCACCACAGTTTAGGCTGGACTGGGGAAAGTAGCGTGGATGCGTCTATAATTATAGTCGACCTGACTTTGACGGCTCCCGGTGAATATTCACTATGTGCTGCAAGTATTTTCCCTGGATTTTGCCGTACACTCATCCCACACCCACCACCTTTCAGACAAACTCTTTTGACACGCTCACTGAGGCTAACGGTTTCCCCATGGGTCAGGCATTGATTTATTCTACGACGTCCCCGTCGCTGCGCACGCGTTCGAAGAATCGAATCATAGATATCGAAGTGGTGTGTATGTCATCCATCCACAACATGACACGTCCCAACTCATGAACTTCTATTGGACTCTCAGGTTCATAAAACGATCTTGACAGATCACGGCCATGAGTATGGCTTGAATAATGCCCGTCATGTACGCCTGAATCTTCCCGAACTCTGTCCCAGCGTCTGTCTGAATCTGTCAGTCCTCCTTGCCTATCAATCGAATTCGAACCACTTCGCGACACAGCCAACGCAGATACCTGGCGTACGTGCCGTGCCCTGTCCACGGGCACCTAACCATGCTTCGAAATCGCTCACACGACAATGCAAGACTCCAGTTCGTCGTCGGTGTTGGGAACCTTCAAAACAGATGCATCGCCGAATTCGTGTCTCTGGAGCCCTTCTATGTGCTCGATCGTGTCAGCGTCTTCGAGGTTATATCCGTTCCCCGTTCCAAAACCACGTTTCCAGTACGGTGGGGACAAAGTACGCGTCGAACTACGCGAAACTCCGAATAGAATCAAGAGATAGTTCTTCGAATACGAACCCCGACATCCCTCGATTCAAGTCACGATCCGAATCCTAAAATATACCATAAACTATCTTTCGGCAAGGGTATAAAACCGGTCCATCGTAACACGAGGGGTCTAGCATGGATTTCGAGAAACGTTCTTGGTTCCTTCGCTGGGAGGCCTACCCAAAAAAACCTGGTACAAATACCCGCGTTCCACACGAAATACGTTTCCCGTGATTCGTCAACGCATGAACACCACTCGCTCTCCGGGCTTCAATAATACTAAGGTCACCAAAATCTACACCGCATTGCACTGCGTACACATGCTATGTAGCAGACGACGACTCCAGATCAACCTCTTCCTTTGACTTTCCCAATTTGCCCGATCTGCACGAATCCTAGTCGAATGCACGTAGCACCCATCGCTAAACGCTAAAAGAACCCGCGGCCGACTTCCATTCAAAGACGCGTCGATAAATACAGTTAGCGGTATCTAACCGTGCCGGTCCCTAGTACTACGAGTCGTATGGCCCATTTAATTTATCCATTCTATTCATTCCTCAAATTCCAAATTCAATATACGCATAAGTAACCGACCCGGGGCGACGAGGAAACACTTTGTACTTACTATATGTATATGCATATGCGTATGGAGAAGCCGCCGGTTATCGATTATCGTTGTAATATAAATTTTTATGGGCAGCACGCTATGACGACCCTCATAAGCCTTCTCTTTCGACTTCGACTTGGGTCCATTCGGTCCACTCAAATCCGAATATCTCCTCGAGTTTTTGTCGGAGTAATGGTGTTATAAGGCGGTAAACTAAAACATAGAAGACTCTTTCCGATCGTTGCCATCGCCTCGAGATTTACCGTGACCTTGACGCACATGTAGATCCCTACCAATGTGATCGACGAATGCCGGAACTCTAGACACCCCCCCCTCCTCCATACCACATGCCCACTGTCACGAGAACCCCTCTAGATCTTTTCACCCTACACAGGTATTGCAGTGTCCAACCCGGATATTCGTCTTAGGTTCAACAAACGAGGCTTTCGGCCCGACCACAAGCATATGTACACAAGCACCCACGCGAAAGATGCATATGTCGACGGATAATCACAATTAATTGATACGCCTACCTAACGATCTTCAATACATACACCCTGGATCACAAACGATCTGATAACCTTTTCCTTGACTTTAACACGAGTGAATTACTTACTGGATGATCGTACATACAATTGCAAGGATCATTGATCGTTCTATGCAGTCAATTGTCGTCGAATACATTGAATCTACTCCGTTCCCATCATGGATCCTCGAATTCGAACTCCTTATCTCTATATTACTTATGACTAAATTACTTCCATCCATCCTGAGCTGGTGATGTCCCCGCACCTCGAGAAGGATCATCGATCAATATTCAATCACAACAGGGCCCGCCACTACGGTATGGTACGGTATAGTACCACACTGCTACATGCACAGTATATGCGTAAACTTACCCCTAAGCATCCATTTATTAACCCGAATTTGGCATCAACACCGTTTAAAGTCAGTTATCAACGGGTCAACCCAGTCAAGGAGTCAGTTGCACATTAACGTACCAGCACTGGAGGGTTCGAGTGTTACCAGTGTCCCAGGCGTCCGACCATCGGTGCTGGAAGTCTACTTATCAAGTAGGACTCGAAGATGTGTGGCATACAATTGGCCTATAGCTAGCTTTGGTGGAATGAACCTCCGATTGGGCGTCTATCGAATACAGGCCCACTGAAGGAGGCTGGTAGTGCAAGAAAACGGTGATTATGATTAAAAGGATAATTTACTCAGATTAAGATTAAGATTAAACTTCCTATCCTTGACTCGAACTACGTACAATACAATATTCATGATCAGAGGACTTGCAAGAGAAAAGACAGGTCTCCCGAATCACAGAAACACGGGAATAACCCTCATCAACTCAAGAAGAAGAAGAAAGCAAAGACAGTGCACACATGCGCGCGCAGGACATAGACCCGGAAGTGCAATGCAATGATCATGACGAGCCCAACCCTCGTTCATCGGTCTTTTTTTATTTACATAGAAACGAATTCAGGAAACCCCGAACCCGAAACGAGGTAGGCCTACGTAGCGATAGGAAGAAGAAGAAAAAACAATCGATGGATCGATACATAACATACAACTGGGCAAGGCAAGGCAAGGCAAGGCAAAAAAACGACGACAGGCGTGACCAAAAAAAAGAAACAGGAAAGGAAAAGGTGACCAAGAAAAAGAGTGTGGTAAGTAGGAACCTGCAGCTGGAACTTAGTCTAGGACTTCAAACGACGTCGACGTGGGGAGTAAAGCTAGTAAAGGGGGATGAGGGGTTGTAGTAAAGAAATGTGTGCAAAGGAGGAGGAAAATCGGTGTGACGCGGGGTACAGGTAATTTGGTGGAGGGGAATGCGACGTCAATGAAGGAATTGGCAGGTCAAAGGGTGGTGGTGCGGTAAAGATAAAGAAAGAAAAAGTTCTAAGGCTATACGATACGACTACGACAGCGATATGCATCAAAAAAACCGATCCAAGGGAACATGAAACCAAGAAACATGACAGGGAGAGGTAGAGGCAGAGGCAGAGAGGAATACTGTATACATACGTGTGAGGGTGGAGAGAGAGTAGGAACGGAAAGAGAAACATGCCATTTTTATCAACAACAGTGCGAAGGACGACGGAAGGACGGGAAGGGGTTACAATGTACAAGGCTGCTGAGTGGGATGTGACCGAGCGAGGTAATCAAGAGTAGAAAGAAAGTCGAAGGGACCAAAAAAAGAACTGCACAAGAACCAGCGAGCGAACGAGAGGAAACGACGGGACCATAGCAAGAGAGAGAGCTACAACCCATCGACCTTGTCAGACCAATAAGCCGTACCCTGTCTCGTACTGGGCGACGAGGCATGTAACGAATGTGAATTATGATGGTGATGATGATGATGATTGGTCGGTGGATATCCGGTCAACGCCGATTGTAAAGGTGGTAAACCACGAGGTAACGTCGACCTATACCCATTCGTCGTCGTTGTTCCATTAATCCCGCCGCCACCCGTCGACGACGAACTTGAGGTCGTTGTCGTTGTAGGATAACTAGAAATCGACGTAGACGGTGAACTATATCGTCTGTCATCATAATCACCTCTCCCACCACCACCGCCACCTCCTCCTCCTCCCTGTGATGGGAGAGACACAGATAGAGGGGGTTGTGAAGAGTGTGGTGGCGGTAGGTGTGGCGTCGAACTATTGCCGTAGGGACCAGGAGAACTAGACTGTGAAGTTGTCGATGAACTTGGGTAGTTACTTTGAATTTGAGCAGGTGTGGGGTAGAACGGTGAGGTCAAGGTAGGGAATGAGAATGAGGATGAAGGAGTGGTGGATGTAGCCGATGTAGGAGCGCTTGACGGGGGAGGATTCGTCCAGGAAGGAGGTTGATGCGAAGAAGGTGAGTAAGATCCCGATCGTTGGACACCCAGCGGCGCTAAGGGACCTCTGTCCTGAGGTAGCCACCCTGTGGACCGAGCATTGTCGGAACGATCCCATGTCGAATGACCGCCACTATCATTTGGTTCCGCCGTTCCATAAACGGAAGTTTGTGAATGTGCTTGGGATGGGATGTACGGATACGGCGCGGTCGCTGCCGATTGTGATTGGGTTAAAACACGGGAAGAAGATGTTATTGGACTGGTAGACACGTCATGAGAATACCGGTCTGTGGATGATGGGTAAGGAAGACGATGGTCATGTGTCGATGGACCTGGAGGAGGGGGATTGGAACGGTAAGTGTCTGATGGTGGTGGGTAAGGGTAGTTTGGAGTTCGTTGGGATTGGGAATTGTTGTATCGGGAGGGTGGTTCGTATCCGTGTGATACTTCGTGCGGAATGCGAGAGTAGTGATGAGAATCGGACGACGGAAAGTCTGGATGGCCGTCACCACTGCCGCTATCTGCCAAACCATTGTTGCCCACGTCACCGGGTGGCGCCAAGTCGTCGCCTGGATCCGAGGGAAGGGAATGGTCATGGCTTCGCGGAAGACTACCTGTGGCAGCTGTGTCGGGCTTACGGCGCTTCCTGGAGTTGTTGGGGCGACGCTTGTAGATGTAGTCTGGATATTTTGTGTTGAAGGTCTCCTTCAACTGCTTCGCCTGGTCGAGGTAGAATTGTTTGTCGGACTAGAGACGATGCAGGGTGAGTTTGGACGGAACGCGAGACGGGAACGTATTTACCGTAAGCATCGCGTTCCACTCTTTGCTCAGAATTTTGCTAATATCTCCTGTGCGCAAGGACGAGTTTTCTGAAGAGACCTGGGGCCTGCGTCGTCGGGCAAAGATCATGAAGGCGTTCATGGGCCGCTTTGGAGTGCCATCGGCATTGAGGGTCTGGGAGGTCAAGGAGGAATTGGGATCGTCTATAATTGAGTGCGTCAGGTGATTTAGGGCGCAATATCGGGCGCAACAAGACTGACCGTCGTTCTCGGTGTCGACTTTTGATAAGCCCTCCTCGGAGCTCGGGGAGCTGCGTTCGTCGAGCCTGTCGGTGGGGGCGTGTGTGCGGGCGGTGTCGGCGGGGGCAGCGGGGTCTGTGTCTGTTACGGGGTAGTCCTGGGCGTAGCGATCCATGGTGGGTGGGGGTGGTTGGGAAGGGACTCTGAATCGATGGAGATATAAGCAGCGCAGGTCTCAGATGGATCGCTGGCTGGCGGAACTGCAAAGGCGGATGCGGCGAGAAGAGGCTGCTGCAACTCGTGGTGTTCGCTGCCGTTTGGACCCAAGGCTGCCCTCTTTGTTCTTCTAAAGCAGAGAGAGTTGACGTATTATCCCAGGAAGAGGCCTCCTTTACTGGCCAATCGACCCAGTTTGATCTCGTTCTCCATCTGGTTCGCGGAGCTCATGACACCCTTTGATCACCCTTGTAACGCAGGCTCACAGGCACCGTCAGCGGATTCTCTCCTCGATTCGATTCTTTTCCGACAATTTCGATTTCCCCAGTCCTAGCCGGAACTCTGGGTCGATGCCAGTCCTGTTTCGGTTAGCCCCGAACAAACAGAATATCCGAGTCCGTCTGCGCTCAAAATCCCTAAAGAAGCTCTTGGGATTTCACCAGATCCCGGCCGTCCTCCAGCCTGTTCGCGAAACCACTGCGAGGGGGTGTGCACCTACCTACGCACCAACCAAACCGTTGTCACGCCGAGCGCCGGCCCAAACACAAAATGGCACAAAAAAAGTCGCGGCGGAGATTCACAAGGTTCAAATTTCATTCAGCGCGAATATGGACCCGCCCGGAGTTTGAATGCCAACCCTCGAGAGTGCCAGATCCCACAAAACATTCACCGAAGATCTCAGAGACATTTCCCGATTAGGAACCCCCGATCCACGATGTCGGCTCGGTGGATTCCAACCAGACTGCCATTGCCCAGTCGTCGTTTGCATCAAACGCGCATTGCCCGTCCGCGTCCCCCACCTTCACCTGCCTTTTCCCCCATCTCCAAAATATCGAAATATTCCCGACCAAAACGGCTTTGGTTTTTTTCTCCCGTCTGTCAGCTTGGCAAGTGACATGACATGTGCGGCTCAAAAAAACCGATCCTGAATAATTTCCTGGCCTTTCGGTCCCGAATCAATAAACCAATTCACCATATCGCCTTGTTTGTTATTTTCCTGAGGATTTCACTTTTAATAAACAAAAATAAGGGCTCAAGGACCTAGGTAGGGACGCTCCTTCGGTGATCTACGCGTACTGTGATCCCACGTTGACAAAACTCCTCGCTGTGCTTGAAATTTTCGGTTTAGGTTTCATAGACGCACCGCGGACGCAGTCCTTGGAAATGGGTTCATATTCCAAGAACCCACGCAAAAAATTAGGCCTTGGGTTATAAACATGCGCACGGTGGTTGGTGCGTGCACTGGGTCGATCACAACATTTGGGTGTGGGTGTTGTAACTCTGTTGGCAAGTCGGCGCATGGGATGACGATCGAGGACAACCCGCCAAATGATATGAAGACCGGATATAAATGGTCTAATCTCTGATATACGTTGACCTCCGATCACCAGATGGGGATTGTTGGTCGTTGATATGCTTTCAAGGAAATTCATCCAACGGGAGTGCTTATTGCCCCATCGCCCGCTTGAACATCTTGACATCTAGGTCGTTCGTCATGATGAGATACCATAACGGGATGCATGAGGTGTTTTTGCTTCGTCTTTCGGGTTGGAGGGTGTGGGGGTGGATATATTTGGGTCTAAGCACGGTAATTTTTTTGAGTTTTCTCTTAGCATGCATACCTTCAGGTCTATAAGACAAGTGTGAATTGAGTACAAGCCCACCTGGTCAAGCCTGTAATGCTATCGTAAGACATTAAACCTGAATGTGGATACAGCGGATCACAGTAAAAACCCTACAAAGTGATGAAGATGGGTGTGGATAAGGCGGGGGTGATATTCATGAAGGGAATTTGGAATTGGAACTGGCATCGGAAGCGCTATGTGCGGTGGCGTGAATGGTGGGATGTCAATGCGCGATGGGCATGTACAGTAGTAGAGGAGTACGTGAATGGGCATCAAGGTAAGTTATTGATCCGGTACTGGACCCGGAGGCAGACACACTTGCAAACTGTCCCCGATAATGGCTCACTCGCGGGACTCATGATCCACACCCACCTGGTCGTAGTACTGTTGTAGCGTGGTCGATGGTCATGGTCCTGCGGAACACATACAGCACATCTAGGTATGGTTACGACCCCGAGTCGACTGAAATTGAAATATGGTGATCCGTAAGTTCTCTTTGGGACAAACCAAGGAGTTATACTAATACTACCCTACGAACAACCTGTTCCGAAACGACAATCAATAATATGACAATCGACGAACTAAAGTCCTCATGAAAATATTGAAGACATCTGTACAATAGTACAGATATCGCAATCCAGAACGCGCAGCAGCGGAACTAGTATACAGAATCATTGACGCTTTGGGTTCATGGGTTTGAAGGTTCTTACTAAATGGGTTTCCTGGCCGGGGTAAAAACATGGATCGAGGACCAGGTGGTTGTTGCGACGAGACCGCAGGTTGAGTATAATAAATTTATTGATCAGTACCACACAATCATTCACTAGCCGATAGGCGCTCATGCGCAACGTTCAACGTCCGCCAGCGACCAACCAACCCCAGTCAAAAAAATCGGAGGATATTACTGTAATCCCTAAGCCCGATCGTAGTGCAGAATGAAAAGTCAAATACTGTTCTCAAGGGTACCTAAGGATTTCACGATCAGGAAAAAGGGTGCGGTAGAACCGATGAGGAAAGAAGGTACATACAGTACGCGTGACGAATTATCCTCGCTTAGCGCTAAGTACATACGGTAAAGGTTGAGTTGTGTGGTTGCACAAAAAACGGAGATCGTAAACGAGAAAAAAAATCGGGAAGACTAGACTTGATTTGGGAGGATGGAGGCATGTGTCCTGTTGATGCATGAGGGTCCTTCCTGTCCTTGATCATGAAGAATGTAAGTAGATTTGAAGGTCGGTGGGTTGGTTCGTGTGCTCCATCCATCCATCCATCCATCTTTCTTTCTTTGGGGGAATTGGAAATTCGGTTGGGTGATGCGCAGTTGGAAGAGAAGGAGAGGAGAAAGGGGTAGCTCGGGGGTCGGGGGTCGGGTTGAGAGTGTTTTCTAGCGCTTGTTCTGGATGGGAAGGAAGAAACCTCGGGCAGCCTCAGGGAGGGTTAGCGAAGGTGAAATGGAATAATAGTAATTGCCAATGTAATGCCAAGTGTTAACGCATGTGTAGACCGACCGAGCTACTTACCAGGACGGGGGAAGTCAGGACTCGTTTAAGCCTGTTAACTGGATGGATACCTCCAAATCGATATTGGTGGAAATCCTACCTCCAACTCAACGAGGTCCAAATGGACTTCTTGCAGTCAACGAACGAACGACGAGATCGGGATCATGTTGAAGGTTAGCGAAACCGCCGCCTGCCTAGAGGATGAGGTACTACACGCGCAAATACGTAACAGCGTAACTAACTTACAGGAGGGATGCTAAGTACGGCGGTTGAAAGAGGGAATACCGACGTCAAGTTGTCTGGGCGGGTTTCGTGACCGAAGGCCGTTTAGTTTGGTTTAGTTGGTTTATAGTTTGCTTTAGCGCGAAACGGTTCCGTACGTACGTTCGGCGTGGTCTCTTCTCCATGGTGCTTCGCTTGTCATGAATTGCAATTGTAGACTGTATCGGTGATCCGTTACATGTGTATTGGAGTTGGAAACATTCTCGGAGAAGCTTGAGTAGCCAGTCCAGTGTGGTGAGGAGGTCAAAGTCGTCAGACTGGAGCGGTGGTGTTGGCCGAAAGCGTGATGATCTCGGAATCCTGGGTTGTTGGGCCACAACGCGAGGAGAAATGACGAGGTCAGGGTTGTGCGTCGAGGACCTCCTCAAGGAAGCTCAGATGTCGTCATGTATGAGATCGATAAGCCAGTTTGAGGGAACTTGAAAGGTCGTTGAGGGTCACGTTGAAAAGAGGCTCTAAACCAATGCTGGCGATCCTATTTGATTTGAAAATGTAGAAAAAAAAAACTCAATGGGCAGGTGGGAGGATCTAAACTTGATATGGGCGCGTTATCGAATCCGAAAGAACCTGCACCAAGAAACAGCGGAAGGATCTCTAGCTGGAGTCACTGTACCTCGTAAGAATGCAAGTCCCGCAAACGCGTTTCTGTTGGTCGGTTCACCGACGAGCTGCGTTACGTTTCGTATCCCAAAATCAGAGCCATACGTTCTTTCTTTTTCGCTTTGGTAGGTCAACACGAGGTCTGCTTGGTCAACTAACCTTTACTTGCTCCTTGAACACGTTCTCACCAATGGAGGCTCCATGGAACTCGTTTTTTCCCCCTGCGGCGGTGTACGGAAGATCCCTGGAGACCAGGATAGCCTCGAAGCTCGTAACGTTTCCAGGGCAGGATGCAGGTGAGTTTTTCAGGTAAGATGGCCAGGCGAGAACCTTGGTTGTCGAGTTGTCGAGCTACAAACTTGCCTGCAACGAGCGGTATCCGAGCCAATCAGCGTTCTTAAATTTTAAATTCCCTGGTCTCGTGGTTTGTGTGACGTGTGACATATAACGATGTCACGATGGCCTGCTCAGATTGTGCCTGTCGAGTTATCCGGAAGTACTACAACACCAATACCAACATCGACACCAAATCCCTGATTCTTCTTAGTTTACACACGAGGTTGACTACAGGACACCAATTGTGATGAAGCTCCAGCTCACAGACGCTAGTACGTTGGTTTCCTTTCTTTCTTGCGTTTTTTTTTCGCAGGCAAGGTAAACGTTTTGGATATACGTGTGTGAGCTGATGATTGGTGTTGCCTTTCACCCACCCTTACTGTGTATTGGGTGTGAATAACAGATTTTCCACGCACGGCTGACCATCGGGTGTATCACCTCGGTTTGCGCCCTGGTGAAGTAGCCAATCGTATCGTGAGTAATCTCGAATGTGCTTGTGTATTTCCTTCCCGTCACTCCCGTGAATACATCCTTCTTAAATGTATTCGCACTGGGACGGTAAACCCCACTGAATTATTCTCGCGCCTTTTTTTTTTTTGGCTACGTATCGATATCTTTGTTTATGCGCTTTTTATTCTTGTACAGGTGACGGTCGGATCACCTTCCCGAGCACATGCCATCGCAAAGTTCCTGGATGCTCAACAGCCCAATCCGTTTATCATCTCATCCGAGCGAGGATTCCTTACGATTAGTGGGCGTCATAATGGTGTACCTGTGTCTATTGTGAGTATAGGCATGGGTAGCCCTAATATGGACTTTTTCGTACGGGAAGTACGTGAATGCTTGAGTGGAGATCTGGTCATTATCAGGTTAGTTCCAAACGTTGTTTAGATTCACTGCAAACTAGTGACGAGAAGGGCGGCTGACTCTTTTTATTCCATTCTGATTTCTTCTTTGCAACGTTGCTCCATGGGGACTTCTTCCCTTTCGCCTCCTTACTTTCACCATTCTTTTACCATTTGCCTCGCGTACTGCGGTACGCGTGCATGACCTACCTTCCGTCATTCTCGAGCTCCTTATTTCAATCTAATCACCCTTCTTCATTTTCTTTCTCCATGCGTACAAAGGTTAGGATCTTGCGGCGGCCTTATCGATGTACCCGTGGGGTCGGTTGTCGTACCGAAAGCAAGCGTATCTGTGAGCCGAAATGTCGACTACGACTTTACCAACCCAGGCGCAAACGTTGTTGGAGAAGAACCATATCGGATAAGTAAACCTGTAAGCGTCGTCTCCATCTACTCCTCTCCGTTCCTCTCCTTCTCCGATGTGCGGAGGAAAAAATCTCATTGTTGTTTGTTGGTTGCTCCTGTAGGCTAAGGCTGATCCTTCGCTTCACGCTGAGGTGCGTTGCCCGTATTTACCGTCTCGTCTACCACCTAACCATCATCAATCATTCGCCGTCCTCCATTCTTACCCCCTATCTGTTCGCCCCTTCGGCTGTGCTGTGCTCCTTTGGGCGTCTTGTTCTCTTTCCTTTTGGCCTTATCTCTGTACTGGCTCCGGTCCTGACTTCCTGATTGAATAGCTTTACGCATCACTCGAGGCGGCTAAACCTCCCAACTCGAAATCGCAGATTTTACCAGGGACGGTCAACGCCTCCGCTGATAGGTCAGGTTTACCTTGCATATTTGTCCCGAAGGATTCCAAACTGACTGCCTTTGTTGTGTCTCCGTTTCTCGTTACGCGTTGCATGTTTGTTTTGTCTCTTCGTTAACTTCCCGATGTCGTTCTACCCTCACTGCTACCCCCGGTCGATCTCTCTGGATCCTCCCTACCCCTGTCTTTATCCCTCCCTGTATTGCCGTTACCTCTCTACTCTTTTCGTTCGCTTTCCCCCGACCTTGTTACTGTAAAATTTTATAGCTTCTATTCGTCGCAAGGGAGGCAAACCTCTTTTCCCGACACCAATGCAGGCCTTATAGAGCGACTGCAGACTTCGGTGCAAGATCTTGCCACGTTAGAGGTATGGGCACTCTTCCTCCGTTCGTATCGATGTTAGCTTCGCTATTCTCCTCTTCGACATTCAATCCTTTGATTTTGGTCGAGCATCTCTGTTTCCTTGACTTGACACGATCCCGCTTTCCCTTCATTCCTTCATTCCTTCGGTCCTTCCTGGTTGATCTCCTTCCCTTTCAACTTCCATTTTTCTCACATCCCTCGGTGTTACTCACGCGAACGTTTTCTTGGGATTGTCGAGCTCGGGCGATGCTTCTTTCTTCTGATGAATGGCATGATGATTGACGATTGACAACCTAGATGGAGACCTTTCATTTGTTCCACCTCGCCGCTTCGTGGGGGACTGGCAATAGGACTGGGACTGTCCACGTCGGCGGCGGACCTGATTCAACAACCGCAACAGGAAGTGCGGGAAGTTCGGAATCTTCTACCGCGACAGCAGGTACCTCGTCAATCAATATCGGCGCCGGTGATCCCCAAAGTGGAAGTGTCAGTGCAAGTAGGAACGAGGTATCGACAATAACACCATTGACATCAATCCCCGTCCAACCTACCGCCGCGATTCAAGTTACTTTCCAGGCATCACCCGCTGAATCCCATCAACATCAACAACAACAACAGCCACAGCAAGAACAATCTTCCAACGATACTCCCGGGCATATCCCAGGGGCTCCGCCGCCAAACCCGACATCTACGGTTCTCCTCCCACTTGCACTTCCCCGTGCACTGCCAGTCCCAACGGAAGTAATGCCACAGTCGCTGGTGTCCACTCAAAATTCCGTGATCAGAGCGGCGGCAGCTCAAATGATCTTTGCATCAAGACTTTCGCAGGATTTTATTACGCCTGCGGATGTTAAGGAATTGGAGGACTGGACTGGTCAAGTGCGTGTTTTCAATATTGCGTCATACGGTTTCTGGTTCTTTTCTTTCTTGATGTATGGTCTTTGCATCGCGCAGCACTGGGTTGGCAGCGGTGTCATTGGCGATCGGTTCGAGTCGCTTGATTTGGATTTCAAGCCCAGCGAATATGGGGGGTACCGGTGCTGCGATGGCTGCTATTCGGTTCCCCCTGCCACAGTGTGATCAAGAGATGTCGTATCGTGTCTTCTGTCGGAGTCGGTGACATTCACACCCTCCCACTCCTAGTTTCTGCGATTCCTGAAATCTGCTTGTTCGTTCGCTTTACCCCCCCTTCCCTCACTGACCTGATTGTCGTTTTTCGGGTTCCTTTTTTTCTGACTCCTTACTCGATCTAGGCTGTCCTCAAGGCACTCACCCAATTTCCAATTCCTAAAAACGTGGGTCCTTTTTTACCTTTCACTCGCTTGGCTTTTTTGGTCCCGCTTTCCCCTTTTTTGGTTCCACCGTCGTGGTTACCGCTGGGCAGTCTAAACCTTTTATTTTTCATACTTCCTTTTCGGTGATTAACTCAATCGACTTATATGCCCCTTCATTATGTTATCTGTCGTGCGACTACGCCCCGCGTCCCTTACACCCTGCATCTCCGTCTTGCAATTACTGCAAATAGAACTTGCACCCGGAGGAAGGAAGCGTATGGGCGCTCGATGATAATAATAAGTGATCGTAACGTATACAGAAGGAGCCGGCGTGGTTCCCGACATTCTCCACGAAGCGGTGAGGATGTATGGTTGTAGTTCTAGTTGTAACGCGAATTTACAGACTCATGCTTTCCTACAATTTTTATAAAACCAGTTCCTGGGATTGGACAGCTGGCGTCTCTGCCCTGTAGGGCTCTCAATCCATATCGTTATGATCGTGCCAGCATATACTGGATTTCTTGCCTGACGCTGTTATTGTTTGACGTGTTTTCTTGTGCATGTGCCGGACGCGATAGACGAACCGTGGTGACCGTCTACGGGCTTGTTTGTCTGCTTCTGGTGGCCCTGATCATGAGGAGATTTGGTCAACATTAACATAGGGAAAGTGGTCGGATTAGGATATCGATCAGACCATAGCCCTTCACCATCACGATCGCACCTGCCAGCGAAGGAGGGATGGGGAGATAGACTTGCGCGTATCTTTCTCGTATATCATATCAGAGATGGGAGATAACGAAAAACTAGATATGGGCACGCCTTTGAAGGGCTAGTTGGGATCCGTTCGAAATCCTCTGTGCACGCGTCAGGCATCAAGACTGTCAATCCTTCACCAAACTGGAAACGAATCCAAACCATACCTGTCGACGTCGTGTGCATATGCATGCGGAACTGACAGGCTGGAACAGGAAGTGGTGACAGACCCAGGACCCTTTCACATATGAGTTCACCTTCATGTTTTGACTGACCACATGAAATGAAAAGCCTCCGTGTGCGCAGCCCTCCTTAGTCCCTAGTGAAATTGATGAAAGAACCGGGCAGGGTTACCCACTTTTCATGAACGATCGAGTTTCATTCTTGGCAAGGTTAAGTTGTTACATACAAATCAGGGTCTCTTTCAAGGTTCTAAGGAAAAGAGGAAACGGAAGGAGAAAGAAAGGAGTAGTATGTAAACTGGGGTGTGTTTGTTCACAGAATCTGCTGTTGTGATTTGACGATACCGGAAAGGAAGGAATGAGAGGCTAACTGGAACTAGGATTGGGGACTGGTAGTGCCGTGATCAGGACTAGAAGCTAAAGAGGTGCTGGTATCCGTATTGTTAGCAGGAAGAAGGTTCGTGGTGTCTGTACCAACATTCGTGGCAGTAGCATTAGGATTTGATGAAACTCTAGTGGCAGCGGCATTGTCGAAGGGTTGCGGACAATCACGACTCGTTTTCGTGACATCCATCTCTCCCTGGTAAGGGTTCCAAGAAACGTCCAACACCCCATCTTCTCTCAACAGCTTCGCATGCTCGCTGAGAATTTGTTTACACCTTGACAAGCGGACGAAAGCAATGTTCGCAGGGGAGATTGACTCCTGGTTCGCGATAATGCTAGTCATGATATTGGTTGACGTGGATGCCGCAGGAGGGATGAATGGATTGACGCCAGCTCCAGGGATACCAGAGTGACTTGGGTAAACAGAGTTTGGTCCCTGACGGCGAGGTTTTCGAAGCGGTCGAATTACCCTCTCTGCAACAGGTACGGGGTTGAAGTCTGGTAGTGGCGCAGTTTCACTTGCAAGTTCCAGCACCTCCGTATTCGCAACCACCACAGCATGATTTACCAGGAGTTGGTTCTGATCAGAAGTAGAGGAAAAAGGCTGAGGATTGTCGAGCTCAAATTCGTCCGTGTTTCGGTTCCCTTGGCTAGCCAAGGGTGGCGATTGCGCTGATGGCGTTGGGCTGGTGGTTGGTGGGGGTCCTGGTGAAGTTTGCGAGTCTGAGGACGAAACGGGGGACAGGGAATCGAGTTGAAAGTCATTCACATTGCGGTTATGGACCGCGGACGCAGTTTGAGCTCCCTGTACTCCCTGAATACCCTCGGCATGCGGTCCGCTGGGTTGTTGGACTCGAAACCCACCGCCACTGATGTCCACCCGGTCCCACTCGTCTGCGCTAAGGATTCCATTCCTAGTCCGTACCACAGCATGGAGGGAATCAATATCCAGATCATGACAATCCCAAAACGACAACGCGTCTAGACGTGGACAAAGCTTGACGCCACCGTGGTGGGTCGTCCGGAATTGATTAGATGACCGCGAAGTGAACGTGGCGAATGGGTTTATGTTGGAGGTACCATTCGTGGACGAGCTCGTGATCTGCTTCTTGGGACTCGTGGTTGAGCCACGAAGAAGGGTTCCGGCAGAAACGGCTTGTAAAGCCTTGAGGAGAATCTCTACGCCACTACACGATTCCAACGACAAAGACGTTACACGAGGCATATATCCAAGTAGTGCTTCCATTCGTGTATAATCTGATGAGAGGTGGAAGCGAGAAAGAGTCAAGTCGGTGAGTTGTGGCATGCGAGGATCTCGAAATATGGATTCGAGACGCGGTATGGTGGGTAGTTTTCTCGCTGAGGAGGTTGCAGGCGCTTTGGACTTCGAGCGGGGGGAAGACTTGGGTCTTGGCAATCCGACGTTGACTATCTCGATCTTCTCAACAGCGGGAAAAGAGAAGAGGCGAAGATCAAGTCCACTTTCCTCTTCTGCGGCCGTGATTAACGTGAGCTCACGGAGGTGGGGGTAGTGCAAGACGTTGAGCGTCTCATGGTTGGCCAACTGATTAGGTGACTTGGTTGCAGACGTTTCGAACCAGATTTCAAAACGTTCAACTTCTGGCATCTGAATAGATGCGAGGACGCGGTGGAGAAGCTCCGCCGACGGATAACTCCATTCAAAACGCTTAAGGTTCGGGAGTGTGACAATGTTCGTGATCTCTGCCTTGGTGTCGATACGGGGTGTTGTATGCGAGAGGACGAGCTCTTGGAGGTTGGGAGTGCAGGACAGTAGACCACAGAGCTTTGAAAGCTTCAAAACTGGGTAGGCATACTTCAATTCAAGGACTGTCAGGGCTCCGAGCAAGTCGGGGTGTATGGCAGATGGGGGAATTTGGATTAACCGTAGCTCGGTCAATGGAGCAAAAACGGCTCTCCACGTAGAATTTAAAGCAGAAATTAGAGAGAACGAAAAAGAGTCAAAGCTTGTGATCCTGGATCCGGTGATTGCGAGGTCGAGATTTCTGAGGACGATTGATTTAGTGGCTGGCGCAGGTACAAACGAGTCGACGAGGCCCTGCATAGCATTTGGATTTCGAAAATGTAAGGACATAGATCTGATTCTCGAGAAGTGGTCTTCAAAGAAGGCGAAGAAACCGCTAATGGTGGTTTGTTCCTCTTCTGTTTCTACGTCGGGCACTCCGCGATAAAACAAGGTCAAGGGGGACGAGCCAGCTCGCTCAAGGAAGGCGAGAAGGGGTGCGGCGTAGAACCTCGTGGTGCTGAAACCCAAGTACGACCATAATTGAGGAGTGGCAAGGGCGACATCGCGCCATTTTTGGCAGACGTGCGAGATGACCACGGGAGTCGCATGAAAGGGCTGGTTCAAAGCAAAATCCGTATCTTCTAGTTGAACGGCAGTCCAGAAGATGTCAGCGAGAACCTCGAGTGGAAGCCAGTTGATGGGAGGTTTCTCAGCCTCCAAAGCGCGCCCTTCCTCTTCAAGTGCCTTCCGCTCGGATATCAGTGTATCATCAAGCTGCAACATTTCGCCAGGAATGATTGATAAAGCGCTCCTGCTTTGCGAGGATCTATACCTGTTTTTCGATACCTGCGGTCTTGCTGGCAATGCTGGTTAACGCCGGCTTTGATTTGGAGTCACAAGTGTTCGGGAACATTGTTTGTCCTTGTTTACCCGGGGCCGGCCGAATCCCGATCATCAGCCCGACCCGTCACCCGATCATGAAAACGTCCACCAAGTGACGAGTCCCTACACTATCGTCATTTCCTCCTGGGTTTATCTGACGCGAAATGCTTGAAAGCAAAACCAGTCTGCACGAGAGTTACAAGCGTCGATTCCGAAGAGAAACTGTCCTCGGGCGCGTTTAGGCTGATCACCTCCATGCCCGAGGCGGGAAGGGTGAAAGCGACAAAAACGTGGTGCGTTAACGTTTTCGTGCGGTCATCTGTCTACGATTGATGATCTCAATGACACCCTCTCAACGTAACAGGGGGACCAGATGGATCGTATCAGCGTCCAAAAAGCGCAATTCGCTGTTTTTTGGTGCCTTGTTTTGAAAATCTTTCGTGAGTTCAGTTTCTTCCTTTTTGGGGCGACAGAACGAACAAGAGGTGCCCAGTACTTACTTCTTGGTGTGCTCCTAGGTTCATACAACGTGGAACCTCCAGCGAGGAGTTTACCCTCACATCAAAGTATGAAGGAACCCACCTGGACGCGTTCCTGGCACACGAGGATATGCGAAAACAAGATTCCTCCTTTTTCGACGAACCCTTCGCGCTCTGACACTTCTCTTGTTTGATTGTGCCAGAGCATTGGGGGTGTGTATAGGGACCAGAGTGTTGCTGGAGCTTTTGACGTACGCGAGCGAGTATGTCTGGTGCATTTTTTCGCGGGAACAATACATAATACGGTACGTAGTAAATGATGAACTATCCTCCATTGACGTTCTGCAGTAGTTGGCTTGGCGAGCTTATGTCGGCGATCATCGTCGGCATCCCATCAGCTCTGTCGGAGTTTGGTTAATTTAGACTCATTCACCTCCCACACCTATACTATCGGGTGCCCAGGCGTTGGCGAACGGTTACCTCCACAAGTGAGCGCGTGGTCAGTCAGGCTATCAATTTCCCCACAAGGAGACCCAACTTCCTCGCGTTCAACGCATGTCTAAGCCCGCCTCCAAGCTTATAAATATCCGTGCAGGATGGAGAGGGCTCATTTCCTGGCATACCATAATGTTCGTGGGGGTGGTGACAGTCCTGCTGTTTTTCAGCACTGCTAGCACGGTCGCGCAACCCGATTTGCTTCAAACTCAACTTGATACTGGAAGCGTTCGTGCATCCAATGTCTCAAGTTGTCCTGGTGCGTAACACTCCTCTATTTCCCCACATTCCGTTTTCTCACTGTAAATTTTTGTTTCAGGGTATCGTTTGCAGCAATTGCAACAGACGTCGACTGGCCTTCATGCACGTTTGACTCTTGCGGGACCAGAATGTAATCTATTTGGGGCGGACATTCACGATTTGTCTATTGATGTCACGTATGAGACGAAAACTCGGTGAATACACCCTTTATCCCCTTTCCTTATGACCTCGCCTGACAATTCAATAGTCTCCATGTCAAAATCTCTGATACAGCCAACAAACAATACACTATTCCTAAATCTGTTGTTTCCCTTCCCGACCCACCAAAAGCATCTTTCAAACAAGCATCCGACCTTGTATTTAATTATCAACCAACTCCATTTGCCTTTTGGATCACTCGTCGGTCACACCCGTGGGGAGCACCTCTTTTCGATACCCGCATATCTTCTCTTCCCCGTACGCCAATCGCTGCTGCCAATGGTACCATCGCCCTGGATGGTTTCCCACTCGTTTTTGAAGACCAATACCTTCAGGTTCGTGAAATATTAAGGATATTCTTGCTTGTGCTCAAGTCGAACTTCTTTCTAACAGCTTACTTCCGCGCTTCCACTGGGCGCCAATATATATGGCCTCGGTGAAGTTGTATCTAGCTCGGGCTTCCGTCGAGATGTCGATCAAACCGTTCAAACGATGTGGGCACGCGACATCGCGAGTCCCGTCGACGAAAACATGTTCGTTTGTCACGTGCCTTCAATATTTCAACAAATTCTGACTCTACTTTTTTCCTGCTAGCTATGGGTCCCATCCCATCTACCTCGAACACCGATTCGACCAGAACTCACAAACTTCAAGCTCTCATGGCGTTTTCCTCTTCAAGTACTGTGCTTTTTTTCTAGCCTAATAAATTCGTCTGATCATTCCTATTTTTCCGTAGTGCGGCCGGATCTGACATCTTGCTCCTCACGCCCCCCAAGGCGAAGAGTTCTTTAATCCAGTATCGCTTGCTCGGAGGAATCTTGGATTTCTACTTCTTGTCCGGCCCAACGCCGATGAACGTGGTTGAGCAATATGGCGAGCTGGTTGGATTCCCGACTTGGCAACCCATTTGGGGATTCGGGTTCCATCTGTGCAGGTATATCCTCTCCGTTTTGCGTGTATTCAGCTGTTTGAATTTTAACCTTGTAGATGGGGTTATCATGATGTTCACGAAACTAAGGCTCAAGTTGAGAATATGCGCGCTGCTAATATCCCTCTGGAAGGTATGTCTCGCGACATTCTTAGATAGGCAAGCTGTTCTGAATAGCCTCCGTAGTAATGTGGAACGATATCGATATGTACCATGCCGTACGAGATTTCACGACAGATCCTGTGACCTTCCCGGAGAGTGATATGAAGGCGTTCATGTCGGAGTTGGTATGTCCCCTTTCGAGATTCTTGTAGCTGTCATGCCAGATACTGACGTGGGTCATGTAGTCTGCGAACCACCAGCGTTGTGAGTCTCTTGTTCACTTTTTTTTCGTCCTCTGCCATTCTCATACAATCTTGTGTAGACATACCCATCGTCGACGCAGCTGTCGCAAAACAAGTTAATTCCACCGATTTCGTAGGTCACCACCCCAATCGCTGTCGTTAACGCTCATGGTTTTGGTAACCAGTACGATCCTTATACCTCGGGAGCTGAAAAGTATGTAACTCGCTCTAATGGGACAGCCACCCGACTGATCGCCTCGTACCTTTTTATAGGAAGGTTTTCATTACGAATCCGGATGGCTCAGAGTACATTGGCCAAGTTTGGCCTGGTTATACCGTATGTTTCCTTCTGCTTTTTCATAGCGCCACACACTGACCGGTTGCTCGACGTTTACGACAGGTCTTCCCAGATTGGTTCGTCAATAACACCCAGCAGTGGTGGACCGATGCCCTACGAAACTGGAGCCAAGTTGGAGTGGATTTCTCCGGGATTTGGTTGGATATGAACGAAGCTAGTTCGTTCTGTGACGGATCATGGTGAGACTGGTTGCGCCACACGGTGATCGCCCTCGCGCATTGTAACTCATTCTCTCGGTTTTTAGCGGCACAAGTGCAGACCTTTCCAACACAAGTGTTCCGTTCATTCTTCCTGGCGCGCCTGGAAACCCAGTCACTGGTAAGTTCTGCAGCTCCTCGACATCCCACCAATGACAATTGGTGGTGCTCCCGGGCGTAAACTCACGTACTCCATTCTGTGCAACACAGACTACCCAGAATGGTGAGTTGCTTTTGCTCGATGCCGTGATAGTTTCGAAATACTCACGGACATACCCATCTTATCTCACATGTTACAATGTTTTGGTTGGCTCAATAAACCAGCTACAACGCCGCATTGTTCGGGCCTAGCGGCAACATAACCGTTAATGGAACCTTCACCTGTCAACCTGCCACCTCTTCCCTTAGCAAGCGTGGCATGGGCGCAGGGAAGCAATCTGGGGTGAATCTGAATACGCCTCCTTACGCAATTCATAACGGTACGTTCGTCTCAAGATTTTTCTCGCTTTTCTTTTTCTTTCTCTGCGTGTCCCTTGCTCTGTGGCTAAGTGCGATCCTTTTTTCTTTTCGAACTACTCTAGGTAACGGAAGGTTGTCGGAACACGCCCTAGCGACCAATGCCACTCACGTCGACGGAGAAGTGGAGCTCGATGTCCATAACTTATGGGGACTAATGGAGGAAAAGACGACTCATTTGGCGCTACTGGACATATTGCCCGGAAAACGCCCTTTCCTTATCAGTCGCTCTACCTTTGCTTCGGCGGGCAAGTGGACCGGTCATTGGGTAAGCTTGGAACCTATCGGAAAGCTAAGTAACTGGCATGCTAACGCAAAAATTTCAAACAGCTCGGTGATAACTTTAGTTTGTGGTCTTACCTTCGGTATAGCATCCAAGTAAGTTTCCGGTGAAATTGTACTCCGTGAATATGGATGTTGATCAGCCTTTCCTTTTTCGTCTCGTACAGGGTGTCCTCCAGTTCCAACTATTCCAAATTCCATTCGTTGGAGCCGATACTTGCGGATTCAGTGCGCTCATTTCATCTCATCTTTCATTCGTTGTCAGGGCTGACTGATGGAAACTTTCACTTTTACTTTTGGCCCACCATAGACGGAAATACCGATGAGGAGCTGTGCAATCGTTGGATGCAGTTGGCCGCTTTCACGCCCTTCTATCGCAATCACAACATCAAGGGGGCCATCCCTCAAGAACCCTATCGCTGGGATAGTGTGGCTAATGCAACAAGGACGGCCATTGCCGCTCGTTATAGCTTGCTTCCCTACTGGGTAAGTCCTTGTCAACCGTTTGGCCCACTGTTATGCCTTCTTCTACCTTGTTCGTGATTGACGTCTATTCATCACGATTTCTGTCTTCTGAACCCAAACCAATTCGTTTTACTGACCTGAACCTTCAATCTTTAGTACTCCTTGTTTGCGGACTCATCGACCCGCGGTACTCCTCCTGTTAGAGCGCTGTTCTTTGAATTCCCAAATCAACCGGAGCTTTTCTCTGTTGATCGACAATTCCTCATTGGTCGAGACATTTTGGTTACACCTGTGCTTGAGCCTAACGTGACCCGCGTCACTGGTATGTTGATTACTTCACATCGTTCACGCTATGTCTCCTGACATGCCTGTCGTCTTTTTTAGGCGTCTTCCCCGGTCGAGGGAGCGTTATCTGGCGAGATTGGTACACCCATGACGTCATTAATCCTTCGAAAGCCAACGGCACTCTCTCGCTCAGCGCACCTCTGGGTCATATCAATGTTCACATTCGTGACCATTCTGCGATCCTACTGCACGCACAGCCCGCATACACTACCACTGAAACGCGTCAGGGACCTTTCTCCCTTCTCGTTTCTCTAGATGCTCAAGCGCGTGCCTCTGGCCATGCCTATCTCGATGACGGTGAAAGCTACCCGCCCGGCCCCAGCCGGACCCTCGCTTTCCAGAGCGAGCCAGGTGTTGTTAAAATTACCGGGAATGGTTCATTCCATGTGGACCAGAAGTTGGCGCAAATCACCGTCCTCGGACTATGGGCCAAACCGCACGGGGTTTCGCTGAATGGCAAGACGGTGACAGGCTGGCAGTACTTGCAGGCTCAACAAAAACTCGTGGTCGGAAACCTCGCAGGTGATCTGAACGGTGCTCTGACCCTACAATACTGGTAATGGGATATGAGAGCTTTTAGCATTTTTTTTTTTTTGTTCGGTGCTTTCGATGTAATCACGGCTTACACCATGGAGAATTAATGTCCATTTAATGTCCGTTGTAACAGGATGTATTCTACAAGTCCTAAAGTGTCTATCATCAAACGAACCAAAGCTCAGGCGGTCTAGTGTGGCGCCGTCGAGTTTTGAACCCTATGAATAGGTGATCAAAACGTGGAGGACAGATTGACAGTGTCATCGGTGATGTGATGGAAATTGGGGTGGACGGTGGGTGAAGGTTCTGGATGACTTACTGGATATACCATGTCTGGTCAGAAGCGACACAGTTGCCCCCATGTGCGTTCTGTGCGCTTTGACAATGAGGGGCCACCCAGTCAATCACGTCAGCCTGGAGAGCCACATTCCCGTGAGTCATAAAAGTGATAAGAGGGTCCCAGTCGATTTGATGCGAGGTCGAAGTTTAGTATCACGGCATAGATAAGTCGCGGGGTTCGAAATAAAGGTAAATGTATTGACTCACAAAGTCGGTTCGACAATAGACTTCTGGGCCGAAATCTTGGTTGACGAAGAACGACAGGCAACTGCGGTACGTCATCGTAATTGTATTGTTGGTCTAAATTCATGTGAATGTCAAATAAGATATGCGGGGTTGGCGAGATAGGCGTTCGTGAGATGAGTTCAAAGGCTGTGAGATGGGACGGGAATGAATTGAATTGTACGCACCCCAGTTCCGATTTGGAACAACGCGCCTGTTCAGTAATTGTATTGATTCAATTTTAAGTGAGAAAGTTGAACTTCAGCGAAACTTCTTTATATGAATTTTAACGCCCTTACCTGTGTTTTGGGACTCATAACGCAGAGCATCTGCGATCACATGGCATTCATTGGGATCGGGTCCACCTCCAGACGGGGTAAAACAGTTAGTGTTACCTAACATACGTCGATGAGCAAAGAAGCGGTGTGCTGCGATCTTACGAAACGTACATGTCTTTCCGCAAACGTTGGTCTGTCGCGGCTTCACACTCCTTGCTTGAAAAGTATCTGGTGGCCCGGCGGCGCATGAAATATATTGAACCTTCACGTTCTTGTCTTTGCCGATAAAGCTCTCCGAGATTGTACTCTGCCCAGCGCATATGGAATCTGATTCAAAGTAAGCGAGGCGAAGAACAGAATAGTGATCGTACAAACTCTCGACAATCGGGGAAGAGAAAACTGCAGGAACCGCAGCGAGCACGGCCAGGAGGTGTGTGAGTTTCAAGTACATGGTTGGTTGCGGGTAATGCTCACGGAGAACGCACCCAATACTCCTCGCTATTTGAGCAAGGCAAGGCCCCAAGCTCCATATGCTGTGGTGCCTACTTCTCCAACGCCTTCGGGAAACCCAGAGTAAGGAAGGCTAACTGCGTTCCACTGATCAGCCCCCGTCCTCCCGCTTTCCACCCAATTTGAAGTCGCGCCAGCCATCTTCCATACTGAACTGGCCTGGTGAGCTGAGCAAGCGGTAACTTCGAAAGTGATTTTGATTATCGGCAAAAGAGCGGGATAACTATCTTCCAACCGGAGCGTAAAGGCCAGCGGGCCGAAATACGTTCATGTGGCCTTCAACATCAGAGCTTTCGGACCTTAGAGCGGGATAGAAGGTCCGTAACCCGCAAGACGTGACGGTGTGCAGCTTTGCTTGGCCTGGAAGAAACCGACTGAAGCTGCGAGCCTTGATGAAAGTGAAATTAACTCCTCCATCCCGAAGACGGTAAAGGTCAAATGCCATACCATCGATTCAAAGCTGAACTCCACTCCTGCCCCCCGGAACACTCCTGAGTCCTAGAAACATGCTAGAAGTATGCTGTAGCCCAGCTATCTGAGACTCTCCGGTTGAACGACACGAAGTCAGGGGATTTTAAGTTTGGGGTAAAATCACCCTTGAATGCGTTCAGGGCAACAAGTGTCGTCAAGTGCCGCGAGATGGTCCCACTTGACGCATGTGTGATCTAGTTACCTGAACGTCAGGTTCAAAAGGATGTTGAAATAGACTAATGCGGAGACGGGACAACGACCAGAGGGAAAAACGCAAAAGGGTTTGGCGTCAGTTTGACCATGTAGCGATCGAAACGGGGCGACGCCTCCAACATGTTTTTGTGAAGGGCTGGAAAGCAAACCAAGCCATGTCGTGCCAGAGCGACGAAAGACACCGAATGAAACATTAGCTGCAAGCTCAGTAACGAAAACACTAGTAGGAATGTAAGTACAAACACGATCATTACGGGATTGTCCAAAAAGTCCATCGTCACGATCAACGAGTCCAAAAAGATTATTGTGCGGCTTTGATCAAATCGGCAGCCTTCTCAGCTATCCCGTAGATCGTGGCCGACAAGTGCGCACTGATCTGGATAGGCATTACGGAAGCATCCACAACCCGGACATTCGCGGTATCGTACACCTTAAGGTGCGCATCCACCACACCTGATCGTCAAAACAAAGAAAGTCAGAAACATCAAAAGGATTGGCGGTCGTTATCATGAAAGACCAGGGTTTTACGTACCTCCAATTCCACGTCTCACCATAGCTGCCGTACCAATCGGATGGGAAACGGGATCGTAATTGTTCTGAATCCAAGTTTTCCAGGCAGAGTCGCTTCCCCGGTTAGCATCGTCGGGAACTTGATTTCCTGGAGTCGTCTCGCCAGTTGAGAGCCAGCTATCAACAAAACATGAGGAGCTGACGAAGAACGGCTGGAGAAGAGACAAACCTAAGTGGTGCCGTACTGAGGATCTTTCGGGCAAGACGAGCGCCAGCAATTTGTATGTCCATGTCATAGTCAACGCTGAAGTAGTTGACATTGACCTGGGGTTTGACAAATGCATCCGCACTCTAGAATGACCATCAGTTGGGGTACTCGGGCTTTGCGATCCCGTACGCACCTTAATCTTCACGAATCCTCGACTAAAAGGCAACAATTGCCACATTAGCATACCGATTGTGCTGATGATAGGAGGAGAGTCAGTAACCAGTACTAGATTGATAGCACCGGACTCACTCTGGATAGCCATTGTCGTAAAATATTTCGGCAACAGGAGCTAGAATGCTGTTAATTGAAGCCTGATCCAACGACACATAGAACGGAGTAGCACGCACCGTTATTGTTCAAGATGAGCCCGGCTTGCACCTGGTAAATTGTTTGTAGTGAGGGCGCGTCGACCGCTCCGCCGCTCGCCGCTTGAGATGTTGCCCAAGATGCCAAGTTATTTTGAAGTTTCGCCGTTGCCGCGTTGATTTTAGTTTGGTCATTAGCAAACACTTGATGTAGATTGGGATATGCAATGACGTTCGATGGCCCGGTACCCCCGAGATTAAATCCATTACCACCCGCCCCGAAGATACTGAGGGTCTGGAATACGAATTAGAACCAGTTCACTTCTAGGAAAGTCAATCGACCAACCTGCTCTTGAAGGTTCTTCCCAACACTCTTCAAATTTATAAGGGTTTGTATGCCAAGAGGTCCGAGAACGCTTGAATCGCCGATCCCAGAAAGCTGAAGCAGGGCAGGAGTCTGGGGATGTCGATATATAAGTGGTACGATGACATTCTCGAACAATTGAATGTACCTGAATAGACCCCGCAGAGACGATCACCTCTCTACGTGCAAAAGCCTGATATCGAGGACCGCCAGAACCCTGGCTTGTGGGGCCAAATTGGACACCAGATGCTTTGAGGGGAATTTGATTATTTGCCCAAGTGATTTTGGTAACCTGAAAGAGTGGTTAAGAATACTAGTATATCGCCAGTGTTCGAAAACGTACGAAATGTTGCGTCAAGGTAACCCAATTAGTACGTTGTCCCTCAACGGGGGTGAGGTATGCTTCAACACTCGATGACCGATGGTCACCGACATGCCAGTTAATTGTCTATAAATATGTGAGTCGAGTACAACTTCTAGAACAACAAGGCGTACCAAAGGAGTTATAGAAACGCAGTTCGGCGTGCCGCCGTTCAGGTCTTTGAATAGGCTGATACCAGTTAAACTCTGTATGCTCTGTATGAAATAACCTTGCTGAGGTCCTCCATACATGCCGTCTGGGTTCGTGACCTGAACGGGACCGTTATAGCCATGGTATGAATCGATGAATTGAGCGCCCTTTGCTGCCTGATCAGCATTTGGAGGAGAAAACGTTTCTGACTGGTGGAAGCGTTAGCATATAAGCAAGTATGATAAACAAGAAGCGCTCACTTTTTTCATGTAACTCCACATTCCTTGCCAATTCCATCCGACGCTCGCTTCAGATGTTTCTAGGAGATTGGACCACGCGTCGTATTGCGCGTTCAGGCCTCGGGTATATGCAGCCCCATTTATGGAAGCTAGTTCAATGTTAATTGCTGTATATATGCGCGCTTAAACGCGACTTACATCCTCCCCCTAGCGTATGTCCTCTTTACCAAATCATCAGCAACGTACAAAGCCAAAAAAAAATGAATGGAACCCACCCAAGTATGCCCCTCCCTTGGTCAGTTGGCCAGTTCCAAACCAAATCGGTATTGAAAGCGACCCCATACTGATAGATGTCATAGACACGAGGATCTTGTCTGTCATCACGTCCAGCTTCGATCATCAAGACAGTGATTGAAGGATTTTCTGCAAGACGTGCAGCTACCGTAGCTCCTCCGACTCCGGAACCAATGACGATGTAATCAAAGGTCTGGCCATTGGCAGCAGATGCAGAGGTGGTAACGCCACGCTTGAAATGAGGACTTGGAGACGCAGCGACGACTGCAAGACCAACCAACGAGATAAGAAGTGAAGAGAGCATGGCGCTACTACAGTTCACAGCCCACAAATCGCCCTTTTATTCGGCCACGAAATAAGGGTGGCATTTCCGAACAGAAAGGACGGAAGAAGTGAGAAGCCGCTAGCTTAAACGCCAGAGAATCGGATCTAAACTTGGTCGAGTGCGGGCTCTTATGACATAGTGGAGGTAAAGTAATCTGATGGCCCATGTTCCCTGAAAGCATGTTGACGCTTGCGTACATTTTATGGTGATCGTTGTTAACCAGGAAATATACAACACCTAAAGGGTTGATAAGCAGTGCGCGTGCACAGCGAAGGCAGGACGACTCACCATCCGGGAAATCGATAGTGCACAGACTCTAAAGATAACGCCAAACGTCTTCGGCGTCCGTGGTGAATGGACCCTTTGCGATGACTTTCACCCGGTTATGCGTTGTTGTCGCTGGACGAAGCAGGGAACTCACCGAAGGAGTTAACGCCCTAAACCCCATTCGCATCCCGCCGGCCGTCGCGAATTGTCCAAGTCGTTGTTGCACCTTCTACACCCGGTAAAGGGTCAACGAAACCCGCCTGACATCCTCCAGTTCGAGATGCACAATCCTGGTTGTAAAGTGGTTGATGTTGGAAGCATTGCCGACAGAAGATTCAAGGGCGCCATCGCACGCGAAATGAAACGACCCCGGACGCGGCCGAAGCTCTGGGGTCATCGTTTTGCACAATGTGAGTTTCGAGAAGCCAAGCCCATGGATTTTAGGCGGGAGATGGGAGGAGTGATGTTGGGTGATTGTGGTGGTCAATGACAAAGTTTGGTAAGTTTGCGTAACCTGGTGAGTGTCCCTGTCACCCTCTTGTCTCTCGAATGTCCACCGCAAGAGACTACTGAACAGATGACTTCTCGATAGCATCCTTTACGAGCGAGGAACAAGGCCAATCGTTCGAGCAGCTCACCCCTAGAAAGAGGTCAATTTCTGATCACCTGCGGATCCGTCGTCATGACCTTTCGACGACGAAAAGGGCTTACAATGTACCACTGAGAAGGTCCTCAGTTGGATGCACGATAGGGGGTCCAAAGTCCACGTAAAAATCCGACGTGCTATGGAGTTCATCAACCATACCTTTCATATTCATAAGCTTTCAAACTTCTTCATTATCATGAACTCACCTATCCCGCAGCTGAATTACCTGATTGTTCTCCAGGGAAAGCATTGCACGGCCGCATGTCTGGCCATCTGTATGCATTTGACCTCTCTGGAATGCATAGTCAATGCTAGCTCAAGGCAGATAACCTTCGTATTCGCAAGGTTTTTCTTCCGCGGCGTCCACTCACCAGCCCCACTTTCTTCGCTGGATGGCCTACCTTCCTACAGGATTTTCCTAGGTTATTAGTCCTCCGTCTCTGTGGATCTCAGTATGTTCAGCGACCTTGCCGCGACTTGCTGTCTCCGACATGTCAACCAGAGGCAAATATCTGTCGAGGTGGAGTCGATTTTCCAGACACTCGAGCCTCCGCGTTTGACAATGACATCCGAGCTCCGCCACCCACCAAAGGACCATTCAAAAAACACGCCGTGTTGCTTGAGTCGTAATTATACCTACAAAGTAAGTTCCAAGTTACATGCGCGGTTCGCGGGTACCATGATCATTAACCTACTTGGTCAAAACGCTCAAGTTAAGTTCTGACTGGGGGGATTCTAGGTCGCGAACCTTTTGCCTCAAACTACGAAGCTAACCAACCAAGATGCCGTCCGTTCTTTGGTTCTTTCGCTCACGTTTCCGTTTTCTCAGCCTCAATTGAATCTTTCTTTTCGGACCGGTAGTCCATGACCGGTGACCTCATGCCCTTTCCAGATCTCCCAAAGTTAACCTCAATCCACACAAACGCACACACTACCATACATTCGCGGGTATTCCTTTCTAGGTGCGTACAATTTTTTTACTCCACCAGAAGAATCGATAATTACTGAATTAATGACCAGGCCTCAGGCTTCAACCCGAAACCGGGTAGGTCGATAAGCACCAATAAATTGTCCCTTTTTTTCTAGGTTAACTTGAGAGTGTGACGGTTGACCATTCCCACTCGAAAGTTCTCGCCTCGACACCTGGACCTCTCACTTCAGGTGATCACCTAAACTGAATTAAACCTCGCGATAGCCACACGACCAAAGAGACAGAGACATCGCGCGTGGCCCTGGGTGGAATATCGGTACCCCTATCCGAATAAATCAAAACCCAGTCACCAGACCCAGAAGCAGCGCACGCATGCTCATACCCCAAAACAAAGCAATCACCCAACCTCAATTTCCCCACCCTTTTCTTCCGCTGTTTGGTCAGTCGATCACCTTCCTTCTCCATCTCGTCAATCTCGATTTACTACTCCACCTCCCCAATTGAACGCCGTACGTTTTCGAAATTCACCATGGGCCGGTTATTGGACTTTGTGGAAATTCTGGATTCTGCCATTAGCCCATTGATTGTCTGCTTCTTCGAGTCGGAGTCCTTCTCTTGTCACAGACCACGGATCCTTATCCTCGGGGGAATTTGCACAAAGGACAGACGCAAATTCGGCCCAACGAAGACTAGGCGCGATACTACAACTTCCCTACATGTCAAATTTCGTATACTAACAATGGAAGACATGATACCGGAAGTCGCTCCCGGCGACAAGGCCCAAAACATCCAGAGAAATATGGGTGATATTGAGTGGTTCTTCTAAAGTTCTCAACTCACTAAACTTACGATTCTGTACTATTGTCTAGCCACATTCCTCCCCGACGGCATCGATGCCGTCGTTTGCTCATGCATCCACCCAACCCTACTTGTCAGTGACTGACTGACCTCGAGAAGATCTATCCAAGAACCTGATGTAGAGGGTAAACCGACCATACCACCCAACTACCTTATCTACGTCGAATGAATGCAATGCTTAGGCTAAGAGTAGTCTTACCATCTCTCAACTGCCCCCCCACTTAATTCAGTTCAATCAACTCAACAACACCGAGCAATACGTGTTGATCAATGGGCTATAAGTACCTCTTCGACGATGACGTCGAGCTTCTAGTCTGTTTTATAAGTACCACGCGTTGATATATTCACGTCGAAGGGCGAGGCTGGAAACGGTGCTACCGTATCTACCCCAGGTCTTTCGAATAATAATAGTGAGTCCTCCTTCCCTCCTTAGGCACTTAGGTTCTCATACACGCATGTAAGACTGATGTCGACCACTTAGGATTCCCAAAAGGTGCGTAATAACGCACGCGCCCGACTATATGCTATTGGAGGTCACGATTTCAAGTATCAGCAAAGTTCTTTACTATGGATCTGTCTGCATGCTCTCCAGCTTCTACATACTCAATCTCCAACAACCAACAGAATTCGTACCTTATCCACTATCGCTATCATCATTATAACGTCCAGCACCATCGGCAACTAAACACGCCAAACCAGACCGGGACTCTAAGCCCCTCCCCCTCCCTGGTCAATAATCAAAACCTCTACATACGTACGTACGTACAATCATCCCCTCGATATCAACCATCCTACCTTACCCCCTCTTCCACCTTCACTTCCAATTCCATCAATACTCACACACCCAATTCCCAATCACCCAATCAATCAAACACCTAGACCTACCCCCCTCTCGAATCCATCGAACTCCGGCGGCGAAGTACCCAAGAAGCCGGTCAGTCCACCACCATACATTATACATACATACAATAAACGCTCGAAGTTCTTAAACTTCACATCTTAGAATACCCAACTGCCGTATTCGATTCAAGTTCTTTTTCTAATCATCACCGTCGTCCGGTAACACCCCATGCCCCTCTACTAATGGGCCCTGAAGCAAAAGAACTCAAATTCGAACTCAAGCTTGGAATAACCCGTAGTAGACACACCTACCATCCTCCTCATCGAATTCGAAGTCGTACCACCCCAATCGCCTTCGGCTTCGTCTTCATCTTCAATTCCAAGGTCAGTTTCATCTCTTTTGTAGTAAGTGTATACCCCCCTTGTACACTTGTCGTAGCCCCTCCAGCTACAAACCAATCAATACATCTACTCAAGTGTTGGTGTACGCTTTGAGTCCCGGTCTACAATTCCGATATCCACTTACACCTTCCATAACCTGATCTTAATCACCGTAAACAACGGCTTACGCACGAACCCTAGGCCCACCTCACCCCATTCTCCCAACCATACCAGCCACCCCCACCCACCAGAACCAGGCCAACCTGAATCACCACCATCAATACCACGTCGTCGACCAACTTCAATTCCAATTCCCACCAAACGACATGATGACGTCCAAGGCACCCCCAGGCCATCAATATTTCAACCGCCTGCCAATGACCATGCTATCTAAGTACAGTATCTACCCCTCCTTCGGGTTCCTCCAACCAAAAGAATATTCCCCAGTGGGTGCGTGTAAAGGTGAGAACTCACGCCGTTCAGGACTTCGAGTCTTCTCGCCTGAGGCCTGAGGATCCAGGGCACCATGGCCAGGGACTCTGCCTTCTACTATCTGCACGAATTCCTCAGTAAGATCCTGAGCGTCGACCCTTGTACGCAATCTGAACTCGTCCCAAACTCACATTGGTACCCGGTACCCCCTCCCCCATACCTAGGATTAACCCAAAAAACTTGAATAAAACTCGGGCTCATAAATAAACACATCTATCTACCAGTCAGTACCTTTTTACCAACAAACGAAACTCGGAGACTATAGCTATACTGTAGTAGTACTAGATTTATGTACACGATTTGAAATCACAATGGAAGATAATAAGGCTACATACATAGACATGCATAAGGGGATCGGGAAACGGTGGTAATGAAAGAGAACGCATGCCTAGCAGACTGAGCGGGAGATTCAAAAGTCGGACATCAAATGGAGCATACAGTAGGAAGGACTCTGGCTAGTCCTCGACAAACAGAAAGCCAGTCAAGGAAAAAGACAAAGCAAAGAGGAAAGAAAGGAAAGAAAAGAGTCGTCCATGGTCCAGCTTAGAAGCAAAACCATTCATCGACCGGGCAGTGGAACGCAAGGAAAGATAGGTAGAAACCACAGCATATAAACCCCCATAGACCAAGACCAAAAACATAACCGACCAAAGTAGAAAAAGAGAGAGAGGCTCCCAAGTGGCTCTTACCCGTAAGACACCAGCAACCCATTCAAACGTTCATATCACATCTCCACAGCAGCCGCCAACGAAGACGACGACGTCGTCACCGATCCACCCACCGGCGACCCAGTCGTCGAACTAGCTGTCGAGTCTCTTGCAGACCCAACACCAGCGCTCCCTATCGAACAACTCGAGATGGAGCCTGCCGAGTTGGATTGGCTCATCGCAGGTGGGAGATGACAAGCATAACTCTCAGCCCAGTCCGTCGATATGCTGCATCAAGAAATCAGAAAACAATTCATATCGCAAATCATGAATTAATCATACCCCGGACTCAAATGTTGATCACGGTCAACCATCGAAATCCTATCCGTCTCCACTGGGAACTGCGAATCTTCACCTCCACACGAACCACCAACGCCAGCTCCAGTTCCACTGGGATCAATATCCATCGACATCCCACTAGCATGTGGGTGACCATGCGGAGACCTCGAAGGTGGAGGCGACCTATAACCAAACACCAATCACAGTCAGATCCCCACTCAAACCGAAACCAAACTAAAAAAAAAACATACGGAAAGACGCGACCACCCAAAGACGACCTCGATAACACGATCGAATCCGAGGCCGACCTCTCGAGCTGCCCACATGCAACCCCAGCGCCCATACTTCCTGGCGACGAGGTGGGAATCATACCACCACTCATGCTCCGACTCAAAGCCGTCGGAACATGTCCAGTCGTGAACGTCGTCACGCCTTGACAACCCGAACCCCTCATCGGAACAGCACCAACGTTCGTCATCCTATCCTGCTCTGGTTCTATATACTCGAACTGCCCGTATTGCCCGTGGTGATGCCGAGAATCTTGATGGAGTTGTTCTCGATGTTGGTCGTAAGGGTTTTGCTGGTGCACAAAACTACTCAACTGCCCTTGAGATGAAGAATGGATGTTGTTATCAGAACCAAACGGCAAAAAGGTCTGGGTTTGGCGGGGTCCTGCCGACAACGGACTAAGTCCATCGTCATGCACCTAAAGGGAGAAAGCACGACAAGAGGGGCAGAAAACGATGAGCGACCATGGACGACGAGGGAGAACACGAGGATTTAAAATAAAAAACAAAGTTCGAGGCACGAAGCGAACGAACAAACAGACCACCCTCACAAAACAAAACAAGATCGAACACGAACCTCATGCCCACCATGAGAAATCTCCCTCTGCATATACGAAGTATGCTGGGGAACACCCATCATCGAATCCGAAAATGGCGCGTTCATCATATCCAATGGATGTCCTGACATATTCACACTCCCACCTGACGGGGGAGTAGGATACCCTAACGATCCAGGAGGGGACATCATCTGCTGCTGTCGCT
This sequence comes from Pluteus cervinus, assembly GCA_004369065.1. Lineage (NCBI taxonomy): Eukaryota > Fungi > Basidiomycota > Agaricomycetes > Agaricales > Pluteaceae > Pluteus > Pluteus cervinus. The sequence continues at coordinate 60,422 of ML208306.1, read as the reverse complement.
CTATATGCGGTGAATGCTGCGCATACATCCCACCCACAATACCCTCACTCGACAAAGGCGTCATCGGTGCTCTTGGTACGAACCCTCCTCCATAAGGCGACGGCTGTTGAACAACCTCCACCCTCCTAAAATTATGATGGTTCGACGCATCGCCATCCAAATGTAGATTGGGCGGTCGAGGCTTGGACCTCGCGTTCATCGTCGACGACATTGAACCTGTCCCAAATCCCCCGTTCCACGTCGAGCCTGGTCCGTAGACACAGCCGATATTAGGTGGTGATGGAGGAATATGTCGACCGACATTCGAGATCGGGATCCCAGTCGCGCTGCCACTCTCGTCGAGATGTCGGTACCTCATGTTCTTCAACACATGAGGTGGCATGGACGAGTAACGATAATCACGTCCCATACCCATTCCAATAGCTGGACCACCTCTCGCGGGTCGTCTCTGTTGATGGAGATACGAGGGTGGAAAGGGGTACCCCACTGACATACCGAGATTCTGACCCGGTGAACCTGGCGAAAAGGACGATGAAGTGGGTGGAGATGGTAACGATGCCATAGTATTCGACACTTTCTTCCTGAATAGCGTCGCAAGGTTATCTGGTTGATCCTCCGTTTGACCTTGGGAGGATTGCGGCTGGGAGACGACATGTGTACTGCTTGTCGTCGTGCTTGTTGATGTCGAACTGGCAGAGGTGGGTGTGAGGGGTGAGGCTGCATCACAACTGGAACCGTCTCCGCCAGACGCAGTCGGACTCCTTGTATGCGGTGAGACAATGAACGAGGTAACGTCGCCCATCCCTGCACAGGAGGAGGAAGGACGGGTGTTCTTCCCTGAAGTTTTCGAAGAAGAATTGGCGGGGGGATGTTTCCTCGTGCCGTTACTGGGAGTCGCTGGTGCAGACGCTGAGCCCGCTAACACAACTTGACTAGTCTTAGGACCTTTGGGTTTATTCGGGCCTCTGACGCGTCCTTCCTTCGCATATTCGCACACGAGTCCACGATTTACGCATCGCTTACAGGACGGGTGCTCACCGCTGCACTGTATAGTGCCATCAGACATTTAACGAATCGAGGTAAGATCAGAACCGGAAACAAATGCTTACCTTGGCTTTCCTCGTGCGGCATTTTTCACAAGCTTGAGCAGTTCGTAAACGTGGGTGTTCAGGTGTTCGATAATATATGCCCGTGTTCGGGTCGAATGAACCACCTAAGGTAGAAGCTACCCTCGTAGCTGTACTCGGCGACAAGGATCCATGACGGTGGTGTGCGGGATACGTGGATGAATTTCTATCTCCGGTATTGCCAGACCCAGCCCCTGTTCCGGGACTCCCGCTGTGGTGGCGAAGAGGAAGAAATGGGGTTTGAAGAGGAGGATCTGGGATTGTTCTCATGGGACGCGAGATGTGACCATGTTGGTGATGCGAGTGCGGTTGAAGTGGAGGAGAGAGCGGCGTCGGCGGGAACGGGGAGGGACTCGGGAAGGAAGTATAGTGGAGCGGAATTGGGTGGGTAGCGAATGCGCTGGAGAGCGAGGTTGCGGTGGTCGAGGGAGAGGCCGTGATCGCTGTCTGGGACGACGACCAGGGATGCTCGTCGATGGACATGGCGTAGGAATGAGGAAGAGGGATTTGGTGGTGGTCTTGGGACATACTGGGCGAGTGTTGTGTTCTCTCTTTTTCCTAAAATATATGCACCCAACGCGATCTCATCCCAGATCCAGTTTCACCGCGCCATTTTATTTTATTTCCCTATTTTTTATATTCAAATATTCCCAAGTGACCGTGGATCTCACCCCAAATACTACCCTAACGCCTAATAATCTAATCCGTCACCTCTTCCTCCGGCCAAATTCTTACTAAATCAGAATTTACCCACCTAGAAATTTAAAATCCCATTCGAGAACGGCGCACTTCCAGATCGGGACGCCCAAAAACCTCGAAAGTCCCGTCACAAAACAGGATTCCAGCGCGTTTGTCTGCGCGCGTTGCAGCCCAAGTTTCTCCACAGCTCGCCGACGAGGCCTGCGCTTCCATTTCGCCTCACAATACCACCACTTCCAACTTCCTCGACACAAACACGAATCAACCACCTTCTCAAACCTAGCCAAACACTCGCACACAATCTCGACTTAAATTAAATAATTCAAATTTAAAAATCCAACACTGCTCAGGCTCTTCGCGACGTTACAGTACGCTATCGAGTTACGCTAACAAAGCAAGACTCGAACACAAAAACCTAGCTTGAAGGTAACAAGGTATAGGTAGTCTGTTCTTTCGATTTATTTTAAATTTTTACATTTTAACCTCGAGCAAGATCTCGAGATATACTGTGCTCTGCAGGCGCGTTACACTCGTACGACCATCATTTTTAACTACAGAAGGTTTGTCCCCAACACGAGAGTCCAGATCTCCGTGTTTGTCGTCGAGCCCATTCCCAACTCTCTTGTCCGTGTTCGACCAATACCCACCAATCGCCGTCCATGTACTCTGAACATTTGGCATTGGTAGGGGGGGAACACCCCCTCAGTTCGAAGTGTGGAGACCAAGAACCCGCTCCGATAAAGCAAAGAACCCTCATCAAGGTTTCCACATTTCACCTCCTGCTTCGAAAGCTTCGACTACTAACAAACTGAAATTCTTTTCTACACGACTTCGAACACACCTCGTTTTATTGGCCGACGGCGAAGGCCTGTCAAAACGTCACCAGGGAGCGTGGTCGATTATTTACAGTAATTCAGTATCTGGAATTCAGTAGTCAGTAGTATTCGGTCAAACTGGTCGACCATCAACTTTGTTCCAACTCTTACCCGAGTCTCCCTGTCCTTGGTTGAATGATACGATGATGGATGGCGTCAATTGAAATTATTCAACGCACGACGAGAGTTAAGAACCTCCTGCCCGTGGAAAGATCCCAGAATCCACCCAGAATCCACCCAGACTCCAGCGCTCGTACAGGCATCAGCATCAGCTACGAATACTGTCACTCGTCATATTGTCGCTGTAGCTTCACAAAGTGGTGCTCTCCGAGTCCCTGTGTCACCGACACTAGCTATCTTTCTCTCGGTCCAGACTCCCTATCCAACTACCAAAATACCAACAAAAATCAAAAATCACAGAGCCTAAACCCACGAGTATTCCAATCGATCTACCACTGTCCCGATATCGATCATCCGCGCATGCGATGAGCGCATGACACTGAGACCACAATTCAATGGGTTTCAACCCACTCGAAACGTCTTGGTACTTCAACCAGACGCACGAGGTCCAGAACTTTGTCTCATGATTACTGTAATATTTCTCCTATACCGCACTACCACACCAACAAGCCTCCAACCAACCCAAGCCCCGCCCTCGATCACAACAACACCAAAAACCCTCAAAAATCAAATGATATGTCGCAAAAATAGGGGGGCCCATCCATATCGAGCACAAGAGCGTCGGGGCATTCGGATTCGGATGCAGAATAGACTAATAGGTAGCCCTCCGGTATGTCCGAAAATGACGTTGTACTATCATACCATGCATGATGTGCTACCTCGATTCTCGCCAAGGAAAAGCAGGTATACTGTACTCGCACTACATCCTTCGTCCCAGTTCGTTCTTGGGCACAACTCCCAGGAATCTCAATCAACTCCGCCGACCTTCATCTTGGCACCAAAGCCTAGACCGCGCGGGTCAACTCTCTCCAACATGACCACAACCACAACATACAGCTGTACCGTATACACAGTGTTCGTCACCCTAATCAAACAAAACCAAAAGAAGACCTGTTATTTGCAACCTTGGTCAAGCACACATGGGGCACATAACTGAATTTCAAAAACAAAAAAAACCCCATCCTACTCTTTGTCCTCCGACTCCCCCTTAGGCTCGAAACAGTCTTCAGAGGCGTTGGCCCTGAGGCCTTATCCTAACGGTATTAATGCACTGTCCATGTTTGCTTCCTTTTGGTTTTCCGTTCGTCCCGAGATCCCTTGAATTTGATATAACACATACAGCGCATGTACGGATATGATTCCGTACTGTATCGCCTTCCCAGAGGACCATGAATTTGTTAGTCTTGTCTTGTAAGGAAGGCCCATGGAACTAAAACACATTCTGTGCTGCATAAGAACATATTGCTGCTATTAGGTCTTTTCAGGGAAACCCGGCAGACAAGGTAACACAACGCGAACCAAGGAATAAAACGTTGAGGTCCGGTATGAGCCTGCGCGAGGTAGGAGTGCCTAAGAGTTCAACGCGATACCATCAGCAGCATACAACTAGCTCAGAACGCCCACAATGCATAAAGACGACACATCAGCACGACCCGACATTACTGCCAGGCCGGGACAAGGTCTCACTTCATACAGCTGAAGTCGTACGACAGCTTCCTTTGTACATACTGTACCACACCCTGTATAACACCACAAAACGTTAGGACTATTTCAACCACTGAATAAACGAAGCTCCATCCATCCATCTTACCCAATCCAAACGCGGCATTCGCATACGATCACCAAGTGAAAATTCAAACAACAACAACTCCGTCGTGTCGTCATAAACCCTCGACTGTCCTCGCTCAGACCCTCCGGATCCGTCAATCGATTGACCGTCCATTCAAACGGACATAACCCTCCGTCTCGCTTAAATCACAAACCACCCAACGATCCACCCATTGGAATTCGGAAACAACCTATTGTACAATATGATCAGTTAAGCTAAATATAATCCAAATCAGAAGCAGAACACTCGTCATCTCACCATGGCCATTTCAAACAAAAGTAGGAAGTGCAATTTCCCCACCTAGGCTTCAGTAAAACCACGGGAGCCGTGCGACATTGTTAAAACCAAAACCAAAAACGAGAAACAAAGTCCAAGAAGGGAGACGTCGCCACACTGTATAGCGTAGCGTGAAAGGCATGCTGATGTCGATTTTTGTGATGTATCGGGCTTCGATTGGGTTGAGCTTTGTTCGGAGATACCGGACATCATCGAAAGAAAAATCAATAGGACTCGACGATGAGGCACTGCAAAATACGTCGTCGGGGGAGTGGCGAGATCTGATCAGAGTTTCTGAATTTGAGATTCGGTCTTACTGTACTCTTGTCCGAATATGAAGCGAAGTTGTAACAAGGGACTTTGCAAGTTGGGACGGGGGAACGAGGGAAAGGGACATCAAGCCTTCAGGTCAGTCTTGATGAAAGTGAAGCCAGGAGAATACTTACTTTTAGGCAACGACTATCCATCGTGAAAGGCATGCAGACCCGAAAACCGGCGCCCATACATTCTTGGCTACTCTAATCACTTCAGAAAGGGACCATAGACGTACGAAAGAAAGACTAACCACCGACTCACTTTTCGAAGCTGCTCTGCATTGTATCGTAGCTAGCGCCGTAAGGTATCTCTTATACTCCCCTTGGAAGTTATTAGACGCTTTGTGCATTCGAATACGTACTCTTGGGTGTATGTGGACTGTACATGAGAGTGAGCTATCACAGCATGGTCAAAGGAGTAATAACGCACCTTGTTCCCATGTGCCAATCATGCTCACAATACAATACGATCTGATTCCAGAGTCGTTGAATGCAGGGACTCGCAGTCGATAAACTCGTGGAACAACACGAGAGCATCTCGTCCATTCGCCTGCAGGGCAACGGCGCTAACCCTCTTCTGCAGCACTTAGCAGGAAAAGGAATCGCCGTCCTCCCATCAAGACCGCCAAAACGACCTCGATCCCCCTCCTCCTGTTAGAAGTCGAAGTCAGCAAGCATAACACAACAAATACATAGCGGAAGGTTACTATACCAAAACAAAAAACAATCGATTGGGTCCCAAAATCCTTCCAGCCACAAGGGAGCCGAGTAACGAAGTCAACAAACAGCCCCCCCACCACTCCTCCAACCTTTCACCATTCTCATTCTGTCGACGTCGTCAAGATTCTGGTTCTCTAAATTATATTGGTTCTATGCGTTCTCCAAATGAAATGCAATTAATTTTTTGTCCATCAAACTGGGTACCTTCACACCATCTGTCCGCCCCCCCACTTCATAATCACAGATAAAAAGTAATCACATACCATCTCACGCCGAAAACACGAACAAGGCAATCCGATCTCTACTTCTGGTGTCCAATTCAGCGGAGATGGAGTTCCGGCGGTAAGATGCACCTACCTGTTCACATGTCCTCATTCATTGCCTTCGATCTTCGGTTACTAGTGTTCAGAAGGTTAGGTGTGACAATCCCTGTCGTGCATCCAGACACATTTGGGAATGAAGGACGAGGGGAATGGCGCAATAGGTTTCCTCCCCTTATCTAGAACTGTAGCCATTCCCCTGGATAAGGGCCTGGACAATCGACGAGTTCGATGTATCTTCTCCCAGCGAAAGAGAACTGCCGCGAAAGTTTTGCGCAGGGCAAAGTCGTCCAGCTTGTTCCCAAATCTAAACGCTCCCAAGCGGTGACCAGCGTCCGGTCCGATTTGCCTGCAACATGGCGATCAGCTGTCAAACAGACGACACCGGACTCTGATAGTACGCTTTCATAATCTGTTTGGATGCCCCGTTGACTGTGACAATCGCATTTCAGGATATAATCTTGCAGAACAGAAGTCGAGAAGACCACTAGCGGCGGCAATACGGCATTTCCAGCTCGATGCCGCCGGCCTGGAAGAAACAAACCCAAAAAGCTAAAAGATAACACCGTCGACTTCCTCTCTCCAGGTGACTGTTATTTTGTTGGGTGGTAATGGACAAATATCCCAGAGATAAGGTAAATCTAGAGCAAAGCTGAGGAAGTGAGCGTCAGAATTGCCCGATATTGAGACAAAGCAGGTACAGCAAGAATTAGACTGGGCGATCTAGCCGGTCATCGGTGACAAGGACCAAGTTCACCAAATCTTCCTGGGTGTCATAACAGTGTCCAAAACCAACTTCTTTAATAACCTTGTCCCATATCGGCAGCAAAATTTGGGGGAAGGAAGCTAAGCAGACGTACGCGAGCAAAACTTGAGATGTATGGAATATATCCAACTTGAAGCATACGGGGAATTTAATTCCACGCTACGATTCTAAACGCATTGACCGCCTGCGGGACCGACAACCGAGGATTAGTGACATCGAGCAAAGAGGGGAAGAGTACCCAACACGGGTGATGGACCACGGGACGTGGATTAGATGAGATATGAGACTGATTGGAGCCCAAGACAAACGTTGTTATGAGGCAGAGGGTCCTAACATCGTAGAGCACCCGTTCCAGGCGCACCGCATATATGCACTCGATTGAGCCGCGAAGTGAGTATATGCGGTATCATGACTATGTGCCAATAAGGCGAGTTGGAGTGATGGTCATGGATGTCAAACCTGCGTCATGACCAAAGGTATTCTGCACGACGAGGATTAACAGAACAGACCAGATGGCCCATTCGCGACAAAATCTTCTGATCCGCGTCTTCAATGCTACAAAGGCCCTCAGGATGAGGCTAGTAACTCTAGATCTGCATGGCTTGCGGCATGTTACGCGTGCGAGAACTTGAAGAACACGAATATATGCAAGGAAAGTGTCGGCTCATGGAAGAGCGAGTGTCAAGTTCTGGTAAGATGCCCTGGTCGTGGCGCTATGAATTTCGCTGGGGTTAAAAAAGCCTCAAGTTGAGTATAAAAAATTGAGAGATTGCCGCCCGTGTTGCAACGGGGTCTTTGGAACCCAAATGGCTTGAAGTAAGGCGCAAGCATCGAAATTTGATGCAGGAGTTGTCTCGACAAAAGGCCAAATTGTGACGTGACAGCCTGTTACACTCTGACTCACCCTCATTACGCCGGCCGGCCACCGGTCCAGCCATCCTTCGCTGCCATCCACGACTTCAAACGGATTTGTTCTTGTCGACTCGAATCTCACACAATGTGCCGTAACTTTAGATGACGAACAAATTGGCGAAAGAAAGGCAAAATCCACACCACAGCCTAGGCAGAACTTATCAACGACGGTCCCTCTGCTGAAGTTGGATATGAAGGTACTGCTCTGCCTTTTCCGTATCTATACTTCATAGTGATAATCTGATGCCACCTAGGAGGTAAACCGCAAGAGCATTCCTAATGAAGGGAAAATTCAAGCAAACAAAAATAGGACACTTGCGCCATCGCCACTCCGCAACGCGTCAACGAGAAGTTGCCTCACATGGGCACCAAACGACCAAAATTAGCATTTGAGAACGGTCCATGAGGATTGCACAATCGACCTTGTACATTGCGAGTTATGATATATTCGCACTTGGCTTCATCTTTGCTTACTCCTCAGCGAGTGGAGTAAATATTTAAAGTACGTCGTCCTGTATCTTATCACACAACCTCTCATCAATACTCTTCTCCAATGGCCCCCTCAGTTGCTGAGCTTGCTGCAATTAACAACGGCGCCGATAAGGTTGCTGCCGCAAAGGAAAGTTTGAAGCAAAAGGAAGAGTCCCAAATTGTAGATGCTCCCCAACCGGTATGCACAATCATTTGGCACCTCCAGGCAGGAACAGTTCATACAACCTGCCACAAAGGGTGCTGCGTATCCATTCTACCTTCCTCATTTCGACGTAACCGAGAAATTCCTCCCTACTGAGATTTTTGGTGCGTGCCATCACTCCATTGAACTCTCTACCGCGTGTTCATCCAAGATCCTTCAGAACATTCTGATGCCGGACTCCGTGCCAACCCAGCAAAACCCAACCTACTCAACTCAAACACGACACTCCATCATTTAAGCCCGTATCTCGGTACAGAGATCACAGGCGTTCAAATTTCCCAACTCAGCAAAGAGGGTCTGGACGAGTTGGCTTTGTATGCTGGGGAGAGGAAGGTTTTAATTTTCCGCGACCAAGACTTCAAGGACATCGGACCTGATCGTCAAATTGAAATCGCGAGGCACTTTGGTCCTATCCAAAAGCATCCTACGTCTGGAAACGCAAAGGGATATCCCGAATTCCATGTCGGTAAGTTGCTTAGCGATTCACGAGGTTTAGCGGCACAGAAAACTAATATATCCCTTTGGTACACTAGTATACCGTGATGCTACCCACGACCGATTCAAAGAATATCTCGGGGATGACAGGGTTAACCGCACGAGCTGGCACTCTGACGTTTCTTACGAGAAGCAACCCCCTTCGACCACGTTCTTCTTCATTCTTGATCAGGTATGCATCGTTTGAATCACACCGAATCGTGAACTGAAAGCCGACCAGCCCGATACCGGAGGCGATACTCTATTCCTGTCCCAAGTCGAAGCATACAGGCGCCTTTCCCCCGAATTCCAGAAGCGCCTTGAAGGTTTACGCGCCGTTCACTCTGCTGTCGCCCAAGCCGATGCGTCTCGGCGTCGCGGTGGTCCTGTCCGTCGTGAACCTGTCGAGTCTGAGGTAATAAGTTTCACGTTATCACTGCACTGAATCGCTCAACGCTCTACTCACATATAGCACCCTCTCGTCCGCGTCCACCCCGTCACGGGAGAGAAAGCGCTTTACATCAACCCAGGTTTCACTCGACGAATTGTCGGATTCAAGCACGAAGAATCCGAATACCTCCTAAGATTCCTCTACGACCACCTCACCAAAGGTGCAGATTTCCAAATCCGTGCTTCGTACCGCCCAGGTACCGTCGTCGTTTGGGTAAGTGTCAAACTGTCGACTTTATTTTTTGATCCCCTTCCTCCTTTTTTTTCTCCCCTTTGGTTGGTTCGCATGACATCGCTATGTTAAATTTGATCCCGATGCCGAACAAATTTGAAATTATCGAATGGGCGGCTGACACACCTAACTTGTAATAGGACAACCGTGTAACTGTTCACTCTGCCATTGTCGACTTCGATAGCACCTTTAGACGTCATGCTGTCCGCCTCACACCTCAAGCTGAAGTTCCCATCCCTGCGTAAATATGTTGGATCGCATGGTACCTGGATAAAAATTGTGGGTTGCGAGGATAAAAATGTATGATTAACCCACGTTTCCCTCCCCTTCTTCTTCTCTTCCCTCTCTCAGGCTGAATGGCTGTTAAAACCCTTTACCACCAGTTCTCCTGTCATTTATTCATATACTATCATGTACTCGTCGTATGTCATTGAATTTGAAATCCAGTACCGCTTCCACAGCGTCTCGAGAGTCAAAAATGTCCATCGATAGCGTGCAGTGCGTTCGCTGAGTTGGAATATCTCACCGACTGGATAGGATTGGACGTATAAACCGCTGTGGTCGGATTTTTGGGGGTAGGGGATTGTCACCGTCGCGTTGAAGAGGTGTTGTCTGGAGAAAGGGGATAAAAAGGTCGAGCGAGAGTGTCGGAAAGATAGAGCTCCCTCAAACGGACTTAACGACAGTGAGGTGGATGGAGGAGCAATGTAGCCGGGTAAGGAGCAGATAACCCACTCGTGTGTTGGCGCCCACACCCCGCTAAATCCCTATTTTCCTCTTCTATGTATCCGTTACCCTCCGACGGACATACTGACCAAGGCATTCTATCAACTAGCCATGGCCGTTGTCATGTGCCTTGACGGCTGTGGAGGATGCAATCGTAGGTGGGGGTTGAAGAATGCAGGCAAGCCTATGTCGCGACTTGGTGCGTAGCGGCTTCCTCCTCTCCTTCATGCACCTTAGGGTCGAATCAATTCAACCCAAATTGCAACAATTAAGCTCATCACTAGCACTTCTCGAAGCTCCGACACTTTCTTGTTCGAAGAAATTCATAGGGGCTACCCAGCCCTCCATTGCACCAAGGACAAGACCGTTTGTACTATTCACGCATTCGTAGTCGAATAAAAAAAAGCATCGTTCATTTGATCCTCCTTCTTGTCGATGGTACTACAACAAATCGGATAGTACAAATGCGCGTGCGGGGCTTGCAGCATCTTCGAGAACCGTCGCTTATTGTAAGCTACGTGTATCCGTTTCTCCGGCATTGGAATCCCGATCTCTGGGTTGTTCGCAAGGATCGAGTCTTGTAGATACCATACGGGGGAGTTTGATTAAGGTTTATGCTGACCCCACCTCTCATCACGAGTCAGGATCCGGAAGTCTTCCTCAATACCGGAGAAATGTACCTACGCGTTGTCGGACTGTACCCCCGCATTTCACGATGTGAAATTGGACGAACGGCCGTCTGTCAAGAAAGTTCTTTGAGAACCTCCCTGAAAGCTCGTGGTTCTATTTTATGGCTCCTCTTCAATGAAGTGATTGACAGTGGTGGGTTCCTGTTTCTGCACGCGGAGAACCACGCGTACGAGCCTTCGCATCAAACTTGATAATTTTGTTTGGCCTTGGAGATCCAGTCCAATAAAGCCCAACAAAGGACCCTGTCGTGTGGGGTCATGATAACGGCCCCAATAATCCCACCTCGTCGAATACAAAGGCTCTGCTGTGATGCGTAGCTCCAGACTTCACTATTGTCTTTTTTCTTCGAGTCCTTGTTGCGAACCTGCCAACTACGGACGCTTGATTGTGAAGTCCTTAGCGCATTGATTTACCCAGTAACCATCAAAAAGATTTGGATAGTATTCTTCCCAGAAGTCGTCATACCTGAGCAATTAAAACAGTATCGCAACACCCTGGCGCTCCGTAGGAGCAATGCAGACCAATGCGAACACTTCAAAAGAAATGTCAGGGAACTGAGGTGAGGACATATTCAATACACGGGGCACATGCCCGTTTCATCGATAAGAAGATATCGGAGAAATGAGGGACCTAGCGGGACTCCTTGTCCAATAGAAAACAACGAATCGTGTTGCCAAGCGCCGTTCATAAAAACGATGGACCCATAGCGACAAATATCGACACACAACCTCATTTTAGCAACCTCTTGAACGCTCGTGGACAATCTGTTACGTCAATGTCAATACATTCGCGATATTGCAGGAGACTGACAAAGCCGCATGTGCTGGCTGGTGTAGATCGGTTGAACCAGATTTATTTTATTGATGTCGAGATTTCAGCATGCACTGCTTCATTCAATTGGCTGTTATCCCACCATGTGTTTTGTTCGCTTCTATTTTATCCACCTCCATTGCTCTAGGTTCTAAGCAGACCAGGAAGATGCGTGTCGATGACCAGGAATTGAATCAGAAGTGAGGCTGATTCTGCACGAGGCTCGTGGACTGGAAGTGGGCATCAGGAACAACGTTGAGGCCTCCCCTGAACGTGGGAACTCAATTCACCCTGACGCTTGGCCCTCGAAAACGAAGATCAGTTCTATTGGCGATGCAGCCGCCGTTGAGACGTTTCATCTCGACAGCAGCGTCTTGAAAGCCACATTGACCTGTCGATGGCCCAACATGTGAGTTGTTTCCATACTGCACAGCACGCAGATAAAGGAGAACAGGATTGGGGGGTGAGGCTTTCAGAAAAGGGTTTAGGTTGCGCTAGGGCCCCCCGAGGAATGGGTCCGAGTTTGGTAGGTCTTATTTTGCCTTTTTCTAGTCGGAAAAAATTCCCTGCCGAATCGGGATTCATTATTATGTATAACAGGCGCCCACAATTAGCACCCTCCAGAAATCCTAGAAGCAAGGGAATATAAAAGACCACGACCACAATCAACTTGGAAGGCCCAAACGCGATACACCTTTCACTTCCTCTCCTCCTCTACCACCCACCACCGAGATGACGAGCACTCTTCCTATCTTCGAAAGTGTTCTTACAGTCCCTGAACTGTTCGAGAAGTACATCAACTATTCAAATACCTCAGACCAGCCGATGAATACGTACGGTGTATTTCACTTCCTCACTGCTTCCGCGTTGCTCATGGACTTTGCAGCGACTTTACGCCTTTGGATGTCATAGATCACGACCCCATGTGCGGAACGAAACAACCTGTTCTTTCACGCGACGCTTCGGAAAGCGATAACCAATGTTCAGATGAGACGGACTCTAATGACGGCGTAAGCATCCCTCAATCCAATTCCCCCTTCTTTGTCTTCCTAACCAAAAGCAAATTCGTTACCTCCATCTAGTATAGCGATTGGTTCGGAACTTGGAGCCGCTCGCCAACACCCTTCACACCACTCAGCACTGCACCCCAATCACCCACCCTTTCCAACCAATCTACCTTCCCCCAAAGCGATTATTTTACTTTTTCCCCCACTCTCTATAACTTTTCCATCCCACCGACATGTGTCTTTAGCGACGAGCTCCTGATAGGCGCCTTGAATATCGATTCCGATCATGTTATACCCCCGTCACCATCTCCCCTTCCAAGTTCAGGTCTTCTTGACGTCGATCATGTTCGATCGTTGCGGTCACCTTCTCTACCGCCTCCGGTGACCCCCACACCGCCTCCCATCTCGACTCCAACGTTGGCTAACTTTGATAAAGCATCACAAGTTCCCAAACCAGAAGAAGGCGCCGGTGGTCAACGCATTCAAGGGGCTTCTCCTTCCCCCTCTTGTTCTAGTTCTTCTTTGAAACGAAAGCGAGATGACAAGGACGTGGATCATCTCGATTCCCAGCCCGAACGGAAACCAAAACAAGAACAGGAGGAAGACGGATCGTTGGTCGTTCACAACGAACCAGGCAGCCCCCTTTCTTCCTTCTCCGAATCCGACATGGATGCCGACTCAGATTACGCAGACGCAGATATCGATGGTGGTGACGATGACTCAGATTATGATGATGGGCATTCTACGTCTCGTCGTCCTCTAGCTAAACGCCGCCGAACCCCTCCCCTTTCCCACTCCCCTTCCCCCACCCCTTCTTCCCAATCATCATCGAAGTGTCCTAGCCCTTCACTTTCCATCGTGAAAAGCAAAGGCATTCGCAAACGGAGAGGTGGACGAGCCAAATGCTCATTCTGTTCGGAAACTTTCACTCGGGATGCAGATCGCGTTCGACACGAGATCAAACACTCTGAAGCCGAAGCTCCCGAATCACTTCAAGAACGAACTTGTATCCATTGTGATAAGGTGCTCGCTAGACGAGACGCCAGACTTCGACATGAGAAGGATAGTTGTGATGTAAACCCGGATAGTAAGAAGAATAAGAGGCGAACTAAACATTCCTACCTCTGATTCTTTTTGCGTCCGAGGATCTTTCTTATTTTTTATTCGCTATTTCTTATCATCTCCCGTCTTCGCTCTTCCAGCTCCCCCTCTGTTCTGCTCGTGCTATCTATTCGTTATGTTCCTGGTGTTCATACCCTGATGACGTCCTCCCTTTCACGCCTTTCCCCCTTTCATGATTGATACACGATACAGAATTGTCACGACCCCTTGTTGACGTTCGCACTATATTCACGAAAGTTCTGGAGTTGTTTAATGCTCCAACATACCCCGCCCCGTTATTGTAGCCATAGAATTAATTGCCCCCCTCTTACTGTATCGATCTAGCTCTCTTCTCTTCTCTATATTTCCTTGTTACTCGAACGTTCCTCCTGCTTTCGTTGTTCTCCTTGTTAAGTTACTGCTCTACGTCCCTCCAATCTTACCTTGTAATATCAAGAAGAATGCACCTGATCTCCACCGATAATCCACGTAGGATTCATTCTGATCCCATTCATCCGAGTCGTGCATACTGTATGATCATGACGGATGCCAGCTTGAGCGCTCGCCCTCAAACCCAGACCCTTCCGACGTCGACGTGGAATGCTCACATCCAGCTCCCTTGTTTCTTCCCATTTTAGCAGGTCCATATACAAAAAGGGGGTAGTACAAGGCTAAATCTATATCAAGTTCTTCCGTCAAAATCAGTCCCTCGGATCCGGAAACCACAAACAAATCAAGTGCCTTCCTTTCGCCTAAATTCCCTTGAATTGAATTATGTATCCCTCCAGCCGATATTTCTTGTTGATCTACCTGAATTTACTTACTAAACGGGAATTAATTGGACACATACTGTATCATAGCCCGATCGTGACGAAACGAAGCAACCAAATTTAAATCAGCATCGGCTTGGACGAGAGCCCAGGCGCATATGTACATATGCTACGTTTGCGCTGCTCTCAACTATCCGATGGGAATACCTAACAAACCCAAGGACTGTACGAGTACTCACGAAACCTCGCGCGCGCCCATCGCGCTCTGTCAGAATGGCTGTCACAACTGGCAGCTCTAGCGACATACCAACGAAGTTGCTTCTTCCCAGGTTTTCTATTTACATCCATTCTATTTACTCGACCAGTACCATCTGCCAATCTCAGCGACACGCGCCCACAACTCCAAGATTCACACTCTTGTCCCCAAAAACGAGGGCTAAAAATGCAACTGACCACCCCCCCATCTCCTATCATTTTCTACAGACCATTCATAGCCCTCGTCGTCACGAGGACATGGCCCAGGACTAGGGAACTTGAATAAGTTCCTAGCTACCTTGTTTCCCGTAACCTGACACTCCCCGCTCTCGCTCATTCAACTTAACTCCACCGCTTCTAATCCTAGATGTCAAGCAGCACTGCATCCCCCACTCATACGACACATCCCAAACATACCGTACAGACCCCGTCGTACCCGCCAAGCAGTGCAAACCGTGCAGCAACTGTCAAATGTCAACAGCATGTCAAAGGGAATCCAACAACGAGCTCATCTCGCCAGTACGGCCTGTAAATCAACATCACGCGATAACGACATTGGAACCATGCTCATCATCCTCGACGACTTACAGCATCTGAGCCCGTCCAAGAAGCCGCTTTCACCTCGGTGTGGGTCCATATGTATCCACGTTTCATCCTTCTCAATTCGTACACTCGGGTATCATCACCTTACTTTCCGGACCGGCGGCACATTCCGACCCTGTACAGGTCCACAGGTCCATCAAACCCACGTGCCGACGTCATTACGTCCACTCAAGACCAAATCGGTCGTTCGGCCCGACCATATCTCCCACTTCACCTTTGCCCTCATCGACACCTGGCCCACCTGGGGAAACAAGGCCTTAACGCAAAGCCTCGAGTTGGGTTCTAAAACCCTACAAACACGTATTTATATGTACGTATCACGTCCTCAAATCCTTTCCACAGGTTGGCACTTTTGCTGGGGGTAGCGCGTAGCGCATAGGCAATTACTTCTACCCTTCGTTACTAATAGTCGGCGTGGGGGTAGGCATGTTGCAAACATGCATGTGGGTAAGTACCTCCAAGTTTTCCCCGTGGAGAAACGACATGACTCCAGTCTCCACTGCATCGTGCAAAGTTGATTTTGGGGTCGGGTTCGTAGAGGTGAGTTTCTCGAATAACACTCAGTCTAAACATTGCACTAATACAGTATACCAAGAGGTGTACACGCCCATAATCGAATGCAACCCACGCAAAGTACGGACATAGCTGGGTCGAGGGCTTTTTCCTATCCTATCCAACAACTTCCGGGCGTGCGTCCGCGCATACACGTACTAGATTAACTTTCCAATACGTATTCACCCCCAAAAGGGCTCCATGTGCACATGTCGTGCTCAATTGGATTAGACTTTGTGGTCTATAGAGAACAGAAGGACACGTTGTGGTAGCCTTCAAACAGACGGCGTTGTAAGCGGCATATATGCAGGCAGAAAACGAACAACTTCTACTTCATATCAATACTCTATATGCGCTCCTAAGTTGATGAACAAGCAGGAGGAGTACCTTTTATCGAAAAGATCATGAGAATGCCTTTGTCGAGACCCATGAAGGGGTGGACGTCAACGGAGAAGCGCATATACGCAGCATCAACAGCCAAAACACTCACGTTCATTCACCGGTAACATTCACCGTCATACATGCGGTAATCCGGGTGTCATCTCAATCTAGACACACCAAATGGGTCCGTCAAATCTCAAGCGTGCAGGACGTAGATTCGAGGGTAATAGTATTTTAGAAAGGGCTATTGGCTTGATGTAGGGACACACGGATTGAGTGAACAAAAAAACATGAGATATGGAATGTGATTGTGCCAAGTAAAATGATCAAAAAACGAAAGGGGGTGGGTGGGTGGTGGTAGCACAAATGTCATGTCATGTATGAATGTGGGTGATACTAAGAGATACTAAAAAACAGCTCGGGCGGTTGTGCGTGTCGGGACGAGGAAAAAAAAACTGGTCAAGGTGCGATCGCTTGCTTTTGGTGAGTGGGTGGTGTTTGATGAAAGGTTCGGAATAAAGAGGTAACAAAGGAACACGGAACGAAAGAAATAAAGCATGTTTGTCAAGAGTTTTTGCGTACCAAGAAAGTGACGGAGATTACAAAAAAATGCGTATCAATCACGTCGTGGAGAATGTCATTTACTGCTGCTTGCATTCCTCCGCGTTGGCATTAGCACCACCCGATGTTCCGCCGCTACGACCTTTAGGTGGTCCCCGTCGTCGGGCTGCGGGCGGTTCGTCCTCAGAGCTCGAATCCTATAGCATATAGTGAGTATCAATGACGATGAGGTATTAAG
Organism: Pluteus cervinus; assembly: GCA_004369065.1. Classification (NCBI taxonomy): domain Eukaryota; kingdom Fungi; phylum Basidiomycota; class Agaricomycetes; order Agaricales; family Pluteaceae; genus Pluteus; species Pluteus cervinus. The sequence continues at coordinate 43,080 of ML208306.1, read as the reverse complement.
GATCAAGACCGTACCTCGTCCTCGAATCTATCCTCGTCGTCATCCTCATCGTCCGTCTCGAATGGGTCTTCATCGTCGAAACCTTCATATTCAAGAGCCTTGCCTGTGAAGTAGTCGACCGCACGAGGAATGATCTGTGATACCGTTGGTTGAGCGTCACGAGGTGTTAACCCCAGGGAGTAAAACGTACCTTCTCCTTCAGATCTTCTCCAATCTGATAGTCGACCTCCAGCTTCTCCTCGATCTCCTCAAGCTCTTCTTCGTCAATATCACCATTCTCAACGGCGTCGTCCGATGGAGGTACAGGAGGCGTGAAGAAGTTGAAGAACGAGTTTGTTGGCTTCGCCTTGCGCACCAGTCGTGTTCGGTTCGTGTCTGATAAAGAGTGGAATAGTGTCAGCTGGAATCGTTCGATAGCACCAAAAAATGAGTAATCATCACGTACTTTTGTTCCTCTGCTTCTTGATCTCGAACTCCTTGGTAAGGTCCTTGTCCTCCTTCCACTTGATCTCAGTTCCGATGGCGCGATCGTACACGAAATCACCCGTGTATCCCACTTCCTCCTGATAGAGGTATGTCTTCTCGAGAACGTCATTCTCAAAGAACTCGTTCTCGCCGAAAACGAAGGTGATCTTGTAGCCTGGTTTGCCGCTGGCCTCATCGAGATAAGAAAGGCGGATGTCGAGGAGAGCGTTCAGCGCGATTGCGTCACGATCGGTGATCAGTTCTGCAAGACCGATATGGTTTCGTAGTGCCGTGAGCCAGAACTCTGGGATTGCGCCTGCGGCATCGATGTTATCTTTGGCGAGTGGGGTGTATTCTTCGTCATCCTTCGTTGATACTTCCTCTCCGGCCGTTATTTCCTCCACTGTAGGCTTCTCTTTGCCGCTAACGATAGCATTCCGGCGCTCATAAAGAGGCTTGTGGAGTGCAAGATACTGAGAAGAAAGAAATGATGTCAACCAATGATAACCGAGATATAGCAAAGAAAGAAGCGCACTTTCTTCTCCAACTCTAGACATTCGCGTTTATATTGGTTTTGGAGCTCGTTCTGCTTGACTTGAATGCCTTTGAGCGCCTCTACGCTAAGCTTGACTCCAACCGGCAGGTTCTCGATATAACCTGAACTCTTCCCGACCAGACCCGCGAGTTTGCCTTGTACCAAGCCCAAAACGGTGTCATGAATGGCGCCCGCGGATGGCTGGGTCTTGTCAACCTCATCTTGCTCGTTATCTTCCGTGATGTCTGGGACTGTCGGTCTTGATAGGCCAAGCGCGATGGGTGCTTGATTTAGAGGGGTGTTTTGTGGTGTAGGCGCGGTGAATCCGCCAGACCCCGAGATCGGGACGTTTGAAGACATTGTTGAGCGAGAAAAAAGGGCAGGGATGGGGGAGAAAGGTGGTGAGGCAGAGTCAGGACGCGATGGACCAAAACTTTACAGGATTATTACGCTGCCAAGCGGAGTTTCGGCGCCTTCCGGCCTGCACAACCCAACGTGTCCCTCGTATCCTCGCCGCCGAAACCTTAATCAACATCACCGGAGTGGGCTGACCATGGAAACTCGACCATGCTGCACCCCCGGATCACACTATCTGTGTGGCCATTACGGTCCGGCGATTTCTCGGCGACAACCCCAACAGCTCGTGGAAAGGTAAGTTTCTTACATGGGGAAGACAACGGACTCATGGCATCAGGTTTGTAGACGTACTGGTAAACGATGAAATTTTACTAAAATCCCCAATCGACACGTACGTCGTACCCTTATCTCTTGGGCCAAGGGGAATCTCGCTTTGGGGACATCTTTACGCTGTTCCGTTTCGGCGGCTGTTGCATGTGAAGGTTGCGGCAGGGATTACCTTTTGCCCCAAAACCTAACTTTTAAAACTATTCCTGCTGATGAGTTGGTCTTACTCACCTTCAAATCTTAGTAATTAGGTCGCTTCTGTCGCTTGTTCGACTGGAAAGATGGTCCCGATGCCGCAAGATTTTGAGGGTGTGTGATGGGAGTGCCTCAGGACGCTGGGTGTTGAAATACTACCAATACAAGCGATTGTGGTACCACATATGGCGAAAAGGTGCCTCGAACTACAGGCGATTGGGATCAGGACCCCACCCATCAACGCCAAAAACTGTAAGTTATCTGAGTCCTTACCACGATTGCTATATTTATCCTGAAGTCATTCCCTTGATAGGTATTCGTTGTGAGCGTGGTGGCCAATCTATTTCTGACCCAAATCATGAGGTTTGTTTACAAACGGTGATTTGAAGGGAATAGATGATTACTCGAGCTAGAACACCGGCCGCAAGTTCGCATGAGAGTCTTCTTTCAAGAAGACCGCATATCAAGCTTTCACAGGCGCTACCTATTCTCGTATTTGAGGCTGATAACTCTCATGATGGCCGATAAGAGCTCTATGGCCTCGGTTTATCAGTCAGAGTGGGGCATGCACGCTGACCAGTTCACGATTCGATTTCGGGGTTGGATGGATAGCGAGGACATCACGGTATTTTCTAACTGCCGACGTCCATTCCCTATGCACTCATCCAAATCTTTTTAATAACGAAGGAAGGCGGTTTACATGAAAGGATGACGAACTATGCTTCGATGGTATGCATAATCAGCACAAGCAATCCCCAAGTCATAGCACTTGTGATTGTAATAATTGTCACCTTTCTAAAAGTCCTTCATTTCCCGTATAACTTGCGATTTTAGTAATTCTCGTGAGTCCACTCTCCAAAAACGCGATATGAGTCCTAACAGCCCAGGACCACAGAGCCAAACGGACCTACATCATCAATGCTTACCAGCTCGAAGGGTGTTTTCGTGCCCTTCAACGCAGAAGGAAGAGCATATAAGCCTGTTGGCAAATGTCGATCATGAGTTGATCTCTCGGAGTTTGAACTTCCTCGCCTTTCGTCTTACCTTCCCCTATCATGACCTCGGACAACAGTTCACTCAATTATCGCCTCCTGGTACATTTCATTGAGGGCTGTCATGGTGCAATGCTGCATCGCCATGCAGTAAACCACCCTGACCCAACAACTCAGCATTCACTCACCCCCTCTGCTGGTGGTTACGGCGAATCCGTAATTGGCTGTCGGTCTTCTATGCTTACACCCACCACTCCACGTTCATTTGGCTGTATAGCAAGGATCCTCGATGCCCTAGCTTTTATTTGTGTTAACGCACCTCACCGTCAGTCTTATGCGACAGGCCTTCAAATCGACTCCAAGTCCGAGAAAGTAATCCTCACAATATCTACCAACACTCCACTAGGGAGTCATGAGGCTCTTTATACCTATATCAAGAAACTTTGGGGCATTTTACGTGGAATCGCCTCGAATACTCTTGACGAAAATGAACTCTTGGACCAGCTTCCAGAGGTGGTATTCGGTCGGACACTTCCGAAGATCCAGCATCGACTGAATCGCTTTCGGTTTGGCTTCCAGGAGTGGGTCTCTATCTTACAGAACTGCATAGATGAGATACAACCGCCTTTCGACGAGCCTCGAATTCGCCAGTTCGGGGTACAGTTAGCGGAACTTGTCCGTGAAATCGTCAGAGCTGTTAATGTTCTGCCACACATCAGTCGAGACGAACCCGTGTATTCGGAAGTCCAAAAAATCGTCATGGTTAAGGTTCCTGGGATAATAGAGGAGATAAGAAAAGTCGAGAAGTACTCTCGTTTGTGGAGAGATGTTTCGGTGGCAATCGGACAGCTTGAACAAAGTAATGTTCCCCGTCTCTTCACCCTTCGTCGATTCACGTCTGTTTACAGATATGGGAGAATTGGCCGTCTATAATAATGTCGCAAAGGTCGCTGCATTCTCCACTCATACGAACGCGTTGATATCAGCCGCCCATTCAGAAGAACATCGTAAATTATTTTCTACATACGAATTTACGCTTAAAATCATCCCCTCGGTCCCTCTCCTCCCATACACATTCCCGTCACCGCCAACCGACCAAGCTGCAGCGCAAGCGCTTGTGGACAAAGTGCTCCAGACCGGAGACCCAGAAAACCGTTGGAATTTGACCCGTCCCTTTATCAAGCATCATGTACGCCTTGCACCAAAAGATGACCAGTCAAAAGTCGTGGTCTATAGCGAACTCGGACTCCTCGTTCACTACCTCAAAATCATCGTGGCCATAGCGCAGGGTAAAGACGAATTGGTGCTCCCAATGAATTACATTGGGAGTTCGACATTGCAATGCGCGTTCTGTCGAACGATCTTCCGAGTTTTGGAGGAATCTGTTTTCCGGCACCGTATCTGGGTCAATTATGGAGGGGTGAGGAAACCATTGACGTTGAGGTTTTACACTAGAGGGGCTGGTAGTCGGTTCCCGAGGAACTGGGGATGGCCGAAGGATCTGGCGGAGCTTGTGCAAGGGATTCTAGTTTATCAATCTCAGAACTCAGATGTGGAAAACCTCTCTCATGCCGAGCAAGTTGGAGGGTCGAAGTCGGTAAAGTCGGAATCGGGGTCGGGTGGTTCCACCACCTCAGAAGCTGACTGGCGTGTTCGTGTTCCATCGTTGTCAATCGATCCTAGTTCTGTAACTGAAGTCGAGGAGATGGTGAAGGGGCTGTTCACGACGAAACTTGCCGAGCTGTTATGTGAGAAATGGAAGGTCACGGAGGAGAATAAAATCCGTCTTGTCGCGTTGGACGGCTGGTTCAACGGCAAATATTCACTTCCTGATCCCAGTAAAGAGTACGTTAGTTACATGTAGGTCGAGCTTATTTTTACGAAGATCGCTCGCGTTTTACGCGGAAATGTTCTTATGTAATTTATGTTTGGTTATCCTCGAGCTATTTACTACCATGTCCTCCCCCATCTTTCCAGCATGCTACGCTTTACCTGTTGAAGTTAGTGACGAAGTGATCGATCTATGCAAAGGGGATGTGGATACACTCAGATCCTGCTAGTTCATTTACAAGGGTTGGCTTCCACGAGCTCATTTCCATCTCTCTGCGGTACAGCGTGAACTACGGTCTCTGGACTACATGAGTCCCTATCTTCGGCGTCCTTGTTCAACTGAACATTCAATATTCAACATTCGCATTGTTCCTTTATTCTTCGGACCTTGTGCAGTCGAGTGCAAAGTGCTGCAGCTGTCTGCAGACCTAGCCCTGTTTTGAAAGCCTATTATCTTTTACTCGTACCATTTTATCGCAGCTCTTGCGTTTTGAAAGTCTCTCAACAGTTCTGTTTACCACACTTTGCATCGCTGAAGACCCTTGCCATGACCATTTCCGTGGGAGGGCCCTATCGTAACTTACTTCCTGTCCACCTCGAGCCCCAGCCTCCACCTTTTCCATCTCCGTTCGCGCGATTACCCCATCTCCCATGCCCCTTGATAACAAAACAACATGTAAACCCTTTTTTGTTTAAATCATATCCCAATCTTAACACGTTGACAGCCAGCAGGCCGGAGGAGATCACATCGGTGATACACCAATCCATTCCCGTCGAAATCAGTGATCTTATCATCGACCACTGTCGGGGACGGTTTTCCTCTCTCAAAACCTGCTCCACGGTTTCACGAGCTTGGGGTCTCCGAGCCCGCTTTCATATCTTCAAGACGATCCATCTCCGATTCGAGAATTTTGAATCGTTCTTATACTTACTAGATAAGTCTCGGGCCGCTGAACCCAATGTACGGTTCAGAGGTCCAGCTGAGATTGTTCAGCATCTGATCCTCGAGGAAGGCGCTTACTCGCCAAACGAATGGGTTGACAAAGCCATCTCTAGCCTTACCGCCCACCTCGCACCTAATATCACCAACTTGACGATCTTAGACTTCAATTTCACGACTCCGACAAGCCATGAAGGTGAAGCTCAGGCTGCGCCATTGCCACTTCCGTTCACTCTACAGTGTCCCGGCGCATTCGAACGGATCACTCACCTGCGCCTCGAGGCTCCAATTTTCTTATCCTATGAGGAATTTGTCGGCTTTCTATGCTCCTTCCCTCTCCTACAATCACTCTTCTTGGGCCTTGAACGACACAGTGCAACCACCCGCATCTTTCCTGGTTTCGATCAACAAAAAATTAGGCAGCACAAGCTACCGTTGTCTGTGAGGAGGTTAGGGTTGAATTTGAAAGATCAGATGATCTTTCCTTGGTTATTTGATCAACCATGCTTGGATAACATCGACCGCCTGGAGGTCTTCTTCAAAGACACATCGCTGTTAATACCTATCTCGAAGCTCCTGAAGAGGGTTGGGACGTCGTTGAGGGATCTATATATCTCTTTTCCCATCGAAGGGCCCTATCCCGAAAGTGCCGGTGGGTTCAGCTGACAATGTTGCTTGGACCTGAACTGACTCTTTTGTTTTGAGACGACGACGACCCTTCAACTCCCAAGTTCAAGTTTACTCTGGCCCATAACCCCAAACTTCGCAGATTATCATTTCCGGGAATCGTTCTTGATAACCAATCCGCTTTCACCTGGCTTCCCGAACTTCTCTCAACGACATTGATCGTAACATCACCTGACTCTCTTCCCTCCTACTCACCAATCGAAGAACTTCAATTCTACTTATTCGTGTCCCCAATGAACCTACTCGCCACATGCTGGCCATGGACGGAATTCCACGAACTCTTGAAATCACCTTCGCCTTCGGGTTCTAGGTCGTTTACCGGCCTGAAGCGGATCACATTCATTGTGGATCCTCTTATCAACGGCACGGACAAAGTCAGCAGCAGGGTGCGCAAGAGGTTACCAATATTAGACGGAGAGGGTGTTCTATGGTTTAGAGAGGGAAAGTATAGAGTCCAGTACGAGCGAAAATCACACAGTTCGTAAGGCGCCGTTGTGGGTACCCAACGGCGAACAAGAGTAAGCTCATGTGCAACTCACGCACGTGGGATCAGTTTTGAAGGGCCCCAGAGTCGAAATTCCGCCCCCATACCCTCTTCAGAAATCAATCTCAGTGAACTCAAAGTACGATGTAACCATAGCTATGGATCGTATAAGATAGTGTATCCCTTAATAACAAATAATATAATGAAGACCAAGATGAAGACCCTCTAATTGGTCGGCGTTCGCAATTCCGGACCGTGTTGGACCCTATTAGCACAAAGTTCAGGGCATTAGCAAACGATAAATAAGACTCTACTAGTATGGGAGAAAACGTACTGGATGAACCAGTCCTGCTGAGGGCCGAGGCAAATACCGCCATGATCGATCTCGGTGGATGGACAATTCTGGGCAAGGTCGTCAATGGTGTTGGCCCATTCAACCTTGCAGTAAGTAAGGTCGACGCCGCTGTCCTCCTGGTTAACGAAGAGGGAGGAGCAGTTTTGGTAAGACAAAGTGATTGTACTGTTTTCCTAATAGACGATTCAGGAAGACGTAAGTATTTGTAGTGATACGGAAAATCTATGAGAAACTCACTCCAAACGGGATGTCAAAGGTGGGACCTATGTGTAGATAACGAAAGGGGTAAGGAAATCAAAAACTCGATATATGCGAACTTAAACGTTACATACCGCTGTTCTCAGACTCAAAACGAAGGGCGTCGGCGATGACATGGCAGTCCTTAGGGTCTGGTCCTCCACCATCGGGGTTGTAGCAGTGAGTGTCGCCTAAAAGTCGGTCAGATTATGGAGTATCGAGTCTGTCTACAGAAGGCTTCGCACATTGCGTTCCGCAAACACTAACAGGCTGAGTACCATTACTGTCTTGGCGGGCTTGGAGTGACCTCCTTTCGTTGTTGGAACTGCGAGAGCTGGTCTCAACAAGGACGTCCTTGTTCGCACCAATGAAGGTGCATGAGATGGGGGCCTTGTGGGCACAGAGATTGGCTAGATGGTGTTGTGTTGGCTCATCACCCAAGAGTAGGAGAAGAAATCCAAGTTGAACTCACTGGACGCGAGACCACCAGAGGCGATGAAAATAGTAACAAGGGCAATAAAAGAAGCCTTCATCGACATGATTAAAAATATTTTGAGAACTTGTATGGTTTGAAGCAGATAAGAAAGAAAACGTTAACGACGTTAACGAGGACTGGCCTTGTATTTATACGAATTTCGATTTTACCGAGTAGCCTAGTGACGCGGAGGAGGGTACCTGAGGCAGACTTGCCGATATATTTTGATGTGATTCGGATTGACTTTTCGTGTACGGTACCCCTCATCGCGTGTAGTGGCTCTGGTTACAACGGATAGCAACCCGGTGTCGATGCACGGGTAACCCGATGCGCCCTCGAGACGGCCAGTAATTCCGGTGCCAGCTCTATAAGGAGTTTACTATACCAGAGAACCGGGTGTTGTTGCGGGCGAGAAGGCCCTTGAGAGTGAACTAGTGACGCACGGTCGATGAATTTGCGATTGCGACGATGAAGTCAACCTCAAAATATGGCCACGTGCCAGGGAATCAGCTCAACACACCAGTTGCAGAGTTGCGTGCGAAGTCAAAGGTTCAAACGACATCGCAAGTCTGCAACCCAGGAAACCTACATAACTATCTTCACAAGAATAGAGTCGAGCGAATTATACCGAGAAAGACAAGGAACCACACCCACCAGAACTTGCGATTGTCGACGTTCGAACGTTCGGTCCAAATCATCAGTTCGTCTGACTCTTTTGGTATGATTTGCATGGAAAAGCAGGATTCCTGGTACGCCGTGACATCAACTGTGAAGGTTAAAGGATATGAAGATTACTGTATGCTTCACGGTTCTTCGAATCAAAAAAAACGACATACCACCAGTTCGCGTCAAGACCGGTACCTCCCGGGCCGACTCCGAGTCCGTTGCGATCTGTACGGTCACATGAGGATACGCCACGTGGCGCGTTCACCAACGACTCGACTCTGGTGGACCCTCTAGAGACTGTCCCCGAAGGTATGTACTGTCAAGGGCAAAGTTTCATGATGTTCCTCGCCTCTAAGGTCACGTTTAATCCCTACAGGCTTGATTCAATCCTCATTTCATCCATTTCGTTTCATACTCGGCCCAGCTGGAGGTCGTCGCGACAGATCTCAGGGTATAGGGTAAACTGCTCCTAGCGTGCGCCCACAGAGACCGGATGCCAAACCGACAAGCAGACTTGCTCAACTGGGGAATAAAAGGTCCAAATTGGACACGAATCACCCCAACAAAGTTAGTCGCCCACCATCCGACCTCGGCCAGCAATTTCCTGGTTCCAGGGCAGACTTAGGGTAAATCATTTCAAGTCTTCACAATGTGCATCATGGCATCTATGGCGGCCACAATGTTCATAACATGGGGCAGCTTACTCGGATTCCAAGCAAGCTGCCACTGCCTCAACAGGACCGTCCCAAACGCTTCCTTCCACGTGTCCTCCTCACCATCTTCGAGAGTCTTCTCAAAAGACCCTTTTGCCATATCTTTGCACCTCCCCTCGACCCTGTGGACGACTCAACGACACCTAAGGGCGCAAAACACGTTTCGTCCTATTATGCCATGCAAATTCGGACTGACAGGTGGTGGGTTATGTGGTATCCATCCTGTTTCATCGCTATCGTATTTGGGGTCATTCATTTCCTCGCTTGGAACTCCCACTTCCCCACTCAAACGGAACAGACTCTCTGGCGCGTTTGCACCATCATTCTCGTTCTGGTGCCATTTGACTTGCTGGTTATGGGAGTGGCGTTCGATACTCACGATAGATGGGGGGAAAAGATGGGGAAGAGGACCAGAATTGCTTTGCAGGTTTTCTGTTGTGTGTTGGCTATATTTTCGATGGCGTTTGGGCTGATGATATATGCGCTCGCGAGGGTGTGTTTGACGGTTCAAGCGGCGATTGCGTTG
>ML208306.1:1697-24019 GCA_004369065.1 Pluteus cervinus | reverse complement strand
CGACCAAGTTTACACCGAGGAACCCATAGAACAACACCCACCAGAACTTGTGATCGTCGACATCCGAAAGTTCAATCCAAATTATCAAACCCGGGTATACCCATCCTCCGAGTCGTCATAAATCCAACTGGCCTTGAGGAACTTGAATTTTGATCCCTACTCCTAGCCCCACGTTCATCAAAATCTAACCTCCTCAAAACTTCCGCCCATGCACAACACATCCCTGCAAGACCTTCATACAAACTTAACGGTCGATCCGGTGTATCCATCTCTCCTTCTTCAGTCAACCTTTCGTATTGACATCCCAGATATGCAAGGTGTAGTGCATAGCGGAAATATAGAGATTCTGAATCCCGGGCGCCATCCTGGTTCGATTCTCCTCCCTAGTCTTCCTCGGGCTGTAGGGATGTAGGGGAAGAATCAACTACGTCAGAGACAGCAAGAAGCGTATAGATACTTCCAGCTAAGCCATGACATAGTCCAACGCCTTTACGAAGAAATCCACGTTCGTAGACGAGGTTTGCACCTCGTTTTATGCATCGAAGAAGGGATTGGGAGGCGTCTTGGGAAAGTGGGAAGAGAGTTGAGTTCGTCTGACTCTTTTGGTATAATTTACAGAGGAAATGCAAGATTCCTGGTGCGCCGTGACACCAACTGAACGTGAAGGATATGCAGATGTATTGAGACTGTTAGAATCAGAACGACGTACTGTACCAGTTCGTTCTCATCAGAAGTTTCTTTGTGTCGAGACCTCCTTTGCGACTTGGCACCAGGGGCTTTCGTTGGCCAGTTGCCCATCGAATCTTGGCAACTGATAAGCCATTTCGCAGTTTGTAAGATGGCGGTGGTGTATGGAGAGATTACGGCTGTTGGGCACAATAATAGGATGTGTAGAATTCCGGCTGTGTTCGGAAAGGTCAACATCGTGCAATTGGCCAACTGCGTATGTCCAATGAAGAAGTGGAGACTAGACTTACCAACACCATGTGCGGCACCGAGGTATCTCTTCCCATGCCAGGACCACATCAATGAAGGTAAGGAATCCAAGCTCGCCCGAGTTGCGGTACCAGATCTACGAAATTCGGAAGTGTATAACGATGCACCATATTCTCCTCGTTTGATTATTGATTTGACGATCTCCAGGAGATAACCATCTGAGGTTAGGGTCCCCACAAATCTTTCCAAGTCTCGATCCGATTCTGATCGTGTATCACCGCTTTCTGAAGTGGGCGCAGTGGATCCCGGAGAGTTTTGAACCATTCGGCGTTCCAAGCCTTGTCGTAGTAGTAGGAGCGCGTAAAGCAACCCTGCTCGACCGTATAACACCTCTGAACCATCGTCGTTAGCGATCAGACCGTCGGTGTTTTGACGCGATAGATGGGCGTCTACGTTGATAGCGTTCTGAAATGTATCTGCAAGGACTTTTGCACACCTTTGAAGGTTATTTTGGAGTGTGGTTTTTGCGGTAGGCTCAGTTTGTGGACTTGAGCTTGCGCTTGGTTTTGAATAATTTAAATTTGTCGATGGACAAGGTGAAGTCCGAGTTGGTCGGTACAAATACCCCTCCAGTGCACGTAGAAGAACGAGGGTACATAGTCCCACTTCCGTAGCAAGAAATCCGACGTGTGTTTGGGTGTAATCAAGGCTAGCACTGGTGGAACGAGCGTTGGTCAGTGCTGCAGAGAGGTTTTTGTCGGCTTCCAGTTGGAGTTGGAGTGGATCAAATAACTCTGGTGGAGTCTCCGACGAGTCGGAAGACAATGGGGGGTTCTGGAATGAGGAAGGGGATTTGGATATGATATCCGCGAGAGTTTTGTTCATCAGAGATATCCCAGAGAGTCCAACGTAGACATCTCCGTCCGGCTTGTGTTTCTTGTCGCCTTGATGCGGCTGACTTACAGCTCCGATAGTCACTTTTCTGATAGCATCGGAGAGGGATGTAATGATCGCATGCCTAGTTGTAGCTCCGGGCGGTAATTCTTCGGTATGAGGGATGTATCTGGTCATCTGCGCTTGCATCGGTGAGATTGTCGTGCGGAAGGATTTATGACGTCAGAAAACGTTTAGATGTTTGGATTCCGAGTCGTAGCCAAATAGATGACTAATAGTAATGGCCAGACTTGAAACGATGACGTCGTTATAACGACAAATCCCGCCCCACGTCCATGGCGACTCTACATCTCGACACTGGGACAGTGATAGAGAGATGGGCTTGGGATATACGTGGATTGGCATGGGTAGAAGGTCATGCCGGTGTCGAACTCGCACGTCACTGCCACCAAAATTCGCTCACGAAAGGTTATCGGTGGGAATCGCTCCGATGGAGCTATATTTAGGTGAAGTTGTTCTGAAAATAGCAGGATGACACGAAGTGGTGCGCACGCACAAACGGACGTTTCTGGTGATAGGTGTCTAGGACACATGCAGCGGAGGTGTGTCGGAGGTTTCACTGATTACAGTCATCGCGTGTATTCACTTACCGAGTCATACTGCACACGATATTGATAGGAAGCGAAGAAGACGCCTGATATTCTCATGTCGAATTTGCAGGCACGACCTGGGGATATGTCGTCCGTTTGCTTGGCGGGTTAGACGGTGGAGGTGAGTTCTGGCTTTCCCATCTGGTCATAGGTTGACCCCATGGTGTCATTGAGGAGAAGCACTCCAAACGTATGCTGCTGCGTTTTAGTAACTTTACGGAGGTGGTTTATTTTTAAAGGCGGCTTGCTGGCAAAGACAGCTGCAGTTGTGGCACCAAGACGAACCTGAGCATGCGCAAGGGGCGACCCAGGAGATTGCGGCTGACATGAGGATAGAGAAGCTTTACGACGGGCGCGGCGCGGCATTGCAATTGCCAATGTCGGGCCCTGTCAAAAGACATTCAGGAAAATAACACCGAGGCCCGACCAAAAGACCATCGAAATGTCCAGAATGGATTGAAATGGCCGTACTATTTGTTGGCCATCGATATCCACAATGCGCGAAACAGTCCTCGATTTGCTCTGGCCTACTCCAGGCAGGGGATGGAACAACCGCATCATAGCGGAGATGGACCCCAGGACCGTGTTCCATGCCTGTCCATGTGCCGAGACCGGCCGAAAAGCCATTTTGGGCACAACCCTCTCCGGGTGACTGGGGTCCCTTACTGAATTTTGCGGCCTGCTTAAGCTGACAGGGCAACCAAAGCGCCTCCATCATCCATCACCTCTCTTTCTCTCCAGCCCATCCCCCACATTCCTTTCGACATCGCCCTCCACGTCCACCTCGCATTTATTTCTCCTTTGACGTCGGTCAAACACATTTTTTCTTCATTCTATCCGTTTAGACCAGCCCGTCTCGCTGTGGACTGACTTTTCTAATGGCGCCATCACTCTCGTTGTTGGCGGTGGGCCTGGCGTCTGTTTCTGCACCAGCTCTTGCGCAGACGGCGGGCACGTTCGCAGATGGAGGCAACACTCTTGTTAGTGCGATGATGGTACGCATATATCCAACCATATATGTCTTCTGCAGCGTTAACCTTGTTCTATTTCCGTTTTGTAGATGTTCGTGGGTAATCAAGATAAAGTCTATATTCTCGACAAGGCGGAAGGCAATGCTCCTCAAGTGGCAGGTCATTCAGCATGGGGTGCAGTCTGGTGAGCATTTTTTATTGTCGCATCTAGGAGGGTTGTATATATGCGCATACAGGGACATGAACAGCCACCAATCACAAGTTATGGACGTGAAGACGAATGTCTTCTGTGCTTCGGGAATGCATTTACCCAATGGCTCATATGTTACGTTCGGTGGAAACGGTGCAGTCGGGCGTGGTGGTAATATTGGTTCTCAAGTTGGCCCCACTGGCACGGGGGCATGGGATTCAGAGTACCAGGACTTTGACGGTGGTCAATCCATCCGTGTTCTGAATCCTTGCAGTGATTCGGACGACTTTACATCGTCAGATTGTCAATGGTTCGATGATCCTTCGGTGCTGGCTATGCAAAAACGCCGGTGGTATTCAACAGCAGAGCCGACGGGTGACGGCGAGATTGTTCTGATTGGCGGTTTCGTCAATGGTGGATACATCAACCGAAATACCCCCAATACCGATCCCCAGTTCGAAGGTGGTGCCGCCGAGTGTACCTACGAGTTCTTCCCTTCGAATGGCCGACCAGCAACGCCAATGAACTTCCTCGTTGAGACCTCTGGCCTCAACGCATATGCCCACTCGTTCTTAATGCCCGATGGCAGGATGTTCGTGCAAGCCAATCTCTCTAGCGGTAAGTCGTCTCCACCACCTCCTGCCCTCACTTTTCTGACTTTATACAAAGTGCTTTGGGACTTCAATGCCAACGTCGAGACCCCACTCCCTGCCATGCCCAACGGGGTCGTTCGTGTGTATCCTGCCTCCGGCGCTGTCGCCATGCTCCCTCTCACCCCCGCCAATAACTACGAGCCCACCATCTTGTTCTGCGGTGGTTCAGATATGCCTGACGCAGCCTGGGGTAATTACTCGTACCCTGCCATCAACACTTGGGATTATCCAGCGTCTCAAGATTGTCAGCGTATCACTCCTGAACCACAGGACGGCTCTGCACCTGTTTACGTTCAAGACGACAACATGCTCCAAGGACGTTCTATGGGTCAATTTATCACCCTGCCTGACGGAAAGCTCTTCCTCGTTAATGGCGGTTTGAACGGAACTGCGGGTTACGCGCAACAAACCGGCGAAACATCTAGCTTCAATTTGATGCCATTCGGTGAATCACTTGCCTCGGGCCCCGTTCTTACGCCCGCCCTCTACGATCCTAATGCACCTGCCGGCAAGCGGTGGTCAAACGCTGGGTTCGCAGCTTCGACCATTCCTCGTCTCTATCATTCTTCTGCCATCCTTCTTCCTGATGCCTCCGTACTCATCGCTGGTTCCAACCCCAATGTTGACGTCAACACTTCCACAATCTTCCCCACGACCTATCAGGCTGAGATCTTCTACCCACCCTACTTCTCGTCAAGGACGCGTCCCGTTCCCCAAGGTGTTCCTAGTACTATATCCTACGGCGGTCCATCGTTCGACATCACCATTCCCTCCAGCTCGTACTCCGGTTCCGGCAATTCTGCCGCTGCAAGCGCTCAGGTCGTTCTCATTCGTGGTGGTTTCACCACCCATGCCATGAACATGGGTCAACGATACATGCAGCTCAATAATAGCTATACCGTCAACTCTGATGGTTCCATCGTCCTTCATACCGCACAGGCACCTCCCAATCCCAATCTTTTCCAACCAGGACCTGCCTTCTTGTTCGTCAATGTTAACGGCATCCCTAGTAACGGTACCATGGTCATTGTGGGCAATGGTGTGATGGGTACTCAACCCGTCAGCGATATCGCAGCTCTCCCTGCAAATATCCAATCCAACACTGCAAATGGATCAGGTCAAGGTGGAACGGCAGTCGGCACCAAGAACGGTTCAAGTGGCGATAAAACGACAACGATTGCTCTTATTGCCGGTGCGGCCGGCGCGCTTGTACTAATTGGTGCGGGAGCTTGGTTTTTCCTCTCTCGCCGTCGAAAGCCGGTCGCTGGGGCATCCCAAAGCGATAAAACGGGGACCTACCCAATGACCGGGTACAATGACGGTCCTAATGCTTCAGCGTATGAAAGTGGATATAGTGGCCATGCTCGCGGCGCAGAGGGTGCTGGTGGACTTCGAAGTTCTGACTCTAGTGCTTTTGTTCCTTTGCAGGGGGACAACTATAGTCAAGCATGGAACGCGAGTTCTGCAAGTTTCAACGCACCGCATGCGGGAGTGCCATATCGGGACGATGTAGACGGGCGGGGTAGTGCGATGGGGATGAGTATGGACCACGATCCTTACACAAGGCAGCCGATGCAACCGCACGATATGGCTCAAGGATACCACCAAGGATACCACCAACAACAGCACGGACAGGGCGGGGCACAACAGTACCGGTTTTAAGCTGTCTTGAGGACGCATTTTTTTTCCATTTTTTTTGTCATCTCTCATCGTCTCGCTTGGATATCTGCGCTTTCATCATGACTTTTTCCTATCGCTTTAATGATTTTTTTCTTTTTCCTTTTGCATCCCCCATCTCTATCCTTATCTTTCGCTTGTACATTCTTGTGGCGATTATCTTCCAACACAGGCGTTTAGATTCTTCCTTTGATCTTTGCGTTTGTTTCCTCGTGGTCCATAATCCTTCTTGGCTGTGTCCTGCCCCCCAACTGGTCCTCGCGTTGATGGTCCTCCTCGATGCCTTTCCTTCCTCCAGCTTCTGGTTATCCTTTAACAGCAAGCTATCTCGTCTCGTCTTCTCAAGTATGCCCTGGTCCATCCCATTGCATCTATCCCCTACCCGCCATGCTGGCTGTTGCCTCCTTCCCCGAGTCCCCGTTCATCTTCCGATGTGCTCCCCTCGCGACTTGCAGACTTGCATTCCGCCGATGACCCTGGTCCTCACCCCCGTCCGCGGTTCATTTCTTTGCTTTCGTATATTCATCTTATCATGACCACCCCACCATAGTACATCGTTAATCCATGGACGGACAATGCCTAATGTACCTCTCACCTAGCCTCGTTTCTTGGGACAGCATCATCCACCAGCATAACATCCACACCCACATTCATTATCAAACTACAATCATTCTTTTTCTGTATTCCAAACCTCCTACCGAATCTCTTTTACAACTGATATCTTGCAATGGATCTTAGACCTTGGATGTGACTATGACGCGTACTTGCATATTATTACATCTACTCCATATACGTACGTACCGTATATACTTAAACCTCCGCTC
Source organism: Pluteus cervinus (assembly GCA_004369065.1). NCBI lineage: Eukaryota > Fungi > Basidiomycota > Agaricomycetes > Agaricales > Pluteaceae > Pluteus > Pluteus cervinus. The sequence continues at coordinate 17,224 of ML208306.1, read as the reverse complement.
CTACCCACTCCTCCACCCTCTTGACTTTTTCCCTTCTCTTTGCTACGTCCCCTACCCTTCCTTCCTCTTCCCTACAATTGGACTTAGAGCTCATAAGGACTTTTTATTACTAGGTCGGGATCTACGGTACTTTTTGTGATACCAGCTCATTGGATCATATCCAGTACCGTAGATTTTCGATTTCTTTTCTTACAGACCATGGGCATCTTTCTTCTCGTTTAGAGACAGACACAGACCAGATCGTAGACGCTGTACTTGCCTGGACATGGGCGCGCTCGACAGACACAAATTATTATTGGATCACCGTTCCCTCTTTATAATTCTTTTTATACTTAGGCTTGACGTTGACGTTGCCTGTGAAGCGATAATCATATACATAGCACCTAAAAATGAATTTGAACTGGCACAACTATCTACATATCTATGTCCTCTTCTGGGAGATTTCGAAGACGATGAATTTAGGCGTGGGTAGGGAGTAAATTGAAGATACCGAAAACGGCGGAGCCGCTGTAACTCGGGGTAAGGATTATGAAGTGTAGTCTTGAACTTTCGCTGCGACGCTTCTCCATAACAGGGAGTGGTCCTTCACCTTCCTTATCTCTTCGATTATCTGTCGGACCTTGACCATTATGATTTCTAGGGCTTCCGAAGATGGGTCGCCGTTGGCATCATGGGCCTTGATGATCTCGCGACAGAGGTTAGCCAGTAGTACTGGAGAAACTGGCGAGTGAGACGGTCTCTGAAAGGCGGATTGTTAGTCCCTGTTGCTGCAAGTTGGCTAGTGGGATTATTGCTGGAAGGCGGCTTGGTATTCTTCTTGTTTTTAAGGAGGTCGTCCAAGACGGAAACCCACTCCTCACAGATAGGACGGAATGTGTCGAGTCGGTCCTGGAGCTTGGGAAGTGTCCGAGCGAACACTGCACCTTGAAGCTCAAACAAGAGTTTCAATGTATCTTGGCCACGGGGGAGGGAAGCGAGCCTTCGTAGGATCTCCCAAATCTTCTTGACGTAGGTCTCAAGTCCCTCATGACTTTCTTGTGGAGCATTTGTCGAGATAGCGAGAATTACTTCCTTGGACTTGCTATCGTACTGAAGACCTGTCACATAGGAGACGACGAGGGGCGTTACCGCAGATGACAGCTATGGCATCGAGAATCCTTGGTAAGTGGCTGGATGAACGCGGAGCAGGTATGAGCATGTTGCCTCGACACCGAAACACTGCTTCCTTGTAACCATTGGCAGAGGGGGTGAATAAAAGTTGACTTGTTGGGTCCGGCTTGTTTGCGAAACATTCAATGACAATTCCGGAATAGCAATGACTGAGCAGATGGGCGAAGAGGCAGTAATCGGGTGATGTGGTATCCAAGGTCATGATAGTGGAGGGCAAGTATGTAGATTCAGACTCCGCGGTGGCGAGGGACTGCCTCAGAGTAGGTTGAAAGGCACGGAAAGGGGGCGAATGAGACTATTTTGTAGTTGATGTAGATATAACGAGTTGCAGAGGAGGGACCGGCGAGCAGGGTTTATATGAAGTTGGGTGAAAGTGATAATTGAAGCTACATTCGGCGTATCTGCGAACGACTATCTGCGAACGACTATGAGTCAGTTCGTGTTCACGGGACTGGTTCCAAGGATATGCACACGGCATCAGAGTGCATCCACCTTACACCTTATCAAACCAAACTTCCGACCTATCCTTCAACGTCTTTCCTTGTAGCGGCAAAACATCACCAGCACCCCATATCCCATTCACCCCAAACCCAGATTTTCCACCTTTGGTGGAGAATTCTGCAGTTATTCCGGTGATGGATGGTGAGATGGTCGGGTAGGTGAAGTATGGATGCGAAGGATCCATTGTCGGCTGTATTGTATCGTTGAGGTATGATCAGAAAGGGAGAAGGTGGAGATGAGAGAGAAGGGACGTACGTAGCCACTGAGTCCAGTTGCATTGAACAAGTCACCATCAAAGTGGGAGAAAACGACAAAATCGAAGGCTTTGTCCCAACGAGAGATGTACGTTGGGATTGTAGGATCCAGCGCACCTGGGAGAAGAGTCGGAAGGCTAGAGATGAGGTCGTTGCAGTTGGTTGAAGACATGTTTGAGGGCGGAGCGATGCTGTGGGACCCGGTCGTATTGGGTGGGATATAGCAGAACTTGTAGGAACCATATCCAGGATTAGAGTATTGCCCGGCTAGTGATCCGAAACCTCCAGTAGGCGGCTTGGCATCAGCAGGGCGGGGTGTTGCTGGAGGACCTGGAAAAACAAGTGGGACGACCGGGAGAAATCTGGGTTTAACGAAAGATGATCTCAGCAGAGGAACGACGTGACGGAAAGGCGGGTATATGTGCACCTTCCATTCCAGTCGATGGGTTCAAGACCAAGAGCTCGGTCTATGAGATAGAACTTGATGATATCCATGAAGAAGCCACCGTAAGTATCGTCGTTCGTGAATACTGCGATGCCAAGGCCATCTGACGGGAGACGTGCGATTTGGGTGTTGAAGCCTATCAAGAGGGTGAGTTACGGTACATCTGGAGCAAGGATGGCTAGTGCATACCAGATACCTTACCACCATGTTCAATAATGTCTGGAAGAACCCGTTTAGCATCTTTATGGCATAGAAAGTGCGAAGAACATACCATGACCTCGGTAACTGAACGACATTTGTCCACCACCGTAGACTGTTGGAGAGACCTCGGGCCATGGGCTAAGAATCGCGCACATGGTAAACCGGTGAACTGATTGAAAAAGACAACAACAAACCTGACACCTGGCAGGTTCAACACCCCAGTTGCAACTGTTGACAGTACCTCGGACGGGATAACTTCTGCACCAGTCTCTGGATTAAGTCCTCCAAGAAGAAGGGCTTGAAGCCAAGTCGCCTATGAAATTAAAATCCTTGAGTGACCGCATATAGTGAAGAAAATTTCACATACAGCATCAGAGACGCTCATAATTACGCCCCCTGGGCCAGCGAGAACTATGACGTAATTTGACAAAGCGCTCATGAGGAGATAAATAGAAACTTACTATTCCCATCTTCACCATGGAACAGCCAGGGAACAGGCCTCGGCGTTCCCGGAGCCAATGGGTTCGCAGCCACGTCAACACCTTCACGAGCGAAGCTTTCTGCCATCAGACCACTTGCTTTTGCAATCTCAAACGAGTAGGTTGTATCTTTGAGACCAAGAGGGACGAAAATATTGTCCTTCACATAACGGGCAAAGGGAGGCTTGTGTTTCAGAAGGTGTGTTGGAAGGGACGATAGGACCATGTACATGGTGTTGGTGTACTGCCAGATATCACGGAATTCTGCAGATGGTTGGAGGTACTTGAGACGTTCGATCTGGATGAGTAGGTTAAGATGGATCGTGACAAAAAGCGAGTTGGGAGACACGTACAAGACTGGGGATAGTATCGTTGTAGCCATACATGAGATCATGGCGCGGAAGGCCTGTTCGATGAGACATTAAATCGAGGATGGTCGCATGTTCGGTAGCAATCGGATCCTCAAGTTCCCATTCCTTGATAATGGACGAAATTTTAGTGCGCCAAGTCACTGGTGGGGTGATAGAGGTGTTGTGCATTAAAAGTCCAGTCGCGACAACATCAAATAACTGTGATAATGAGCGAAATTGGTATTAGCGCTGGCAGGAAAACACTGAGCTTGGACAACCTTCGAGTTTGATCCAATCCCAAACCTTGTATCTTCGGTGACCTTGGTTCCATTTAGAGTGGCGTTGCCATATCCTTTCTTCTCAACCGTCCAATTACCCTCGGCGTCCATTCGTACGACGGCAATAGCAACCCCTCCACTCGAGCCCCAGTCGGAGAGGATTTTTCCAATAAAATCATCCACGGCCGGGTTGAGGACGTGCCCCGCGCTGGCTGTGGGCAGTACTGGCGAAGATGCATTCTGACCAACAGAGGAGGACGAGGAATTTTGGGCTAACGCCCAAGGTGTAGATGAAAATAGCAAGAAGCTCGAAAGAAGACGAAGGAAGGCCCTGGTGTACATAGCGCAATGGCTTGTCTGAGTGCAAGGATAGGGATCAATTGTACGTTGGGTCTTATATACATTCGAGGAATGTACCAAGAGGAGCTTCGCCATATCCCTAACGAGAGCTAACTGCACGGGAATATCTAAGCCATTTGAAATCGAGAAGTGACGCTGCGCTCACCTTACCCGACCCTTGTCAAAGGCGGATCTACCATTTGCACAACAGATCCCGCATGGATGAGACTCTTGCTTTCGGATAATGGGCGGCCCTCCATCCAAATGTAGTAGTGCGCCCGTCAAGAAGGGACCGGGATAGCGATGCCAGCGGAAGTATGATTGCAATGTATATGCAATCCAGAACCTGGTATGGCACGCCAATAGCCACATTCGAGAGGAAGTGCCTGGAGAGAGGACATTTAGTGGTGACTAGGCTTCTATACGCATCGCGCAGCAGGCCAAGGTTGCTTTCACGAGGTTCGCATAGCCCTAGGAATGCGCAACTGCCAATCCTCCGATCCGAAGTTATCGAGACTTCACCATTCCGTGGTGTTTAAGTTGCGATACGCGACAGGTCAATTGTGCGAAGGCCTTCAAAACCTAATAGGCCTGGTTACGTCTGGCGACGCGCATCAATTCCCACAATACGGCCCAAGTCCAACACCGCTCGAGAACCTTGAAAGAGATTATTGTCAGCGTACTCGCCATACAAGTATGAATGAACACGTACCTTACGCGATGACGTGATGTAAAAAAAAGTATGGATTGCGAGAACAGGTCGAACAGAATGCGTTGGACAGGTTGAAAGAAGCTTTAAGTGGTCTAGACAACCCATCCACATTACGGGTGATGCATTTTCTAGAGTTAAACACCTTGGTGCCTCTCGAAAATGACCAGTGGCTTGGGGAATGTCGTGGTTTGCTGCAAGTTGGATGGGTTAAAATTCACACGGGTCCACGCCGCTGTTCGGCATACTGACGACTGCACTAAATCATAAATGATACCGTATTCATCCTCCATAGTCCATAATTACACATGAAAAATCCCAGTCCAATATACAATTTAGTCTAGATCGACATAGCCCAGTTCCCTCCATATGACTTTGATAACCATCGAGATGGGGGTATCGTACGGCCAATCTTGGAGGAAAAGACCCAATATCGACACGACGAGGTATACACCCCCAAAGATAGACACCAAAACCAAGGTCACATTGCCTAACAAGTGGTTCGTGGATCGGAGATAAGCAGTTAGTCCTGCGAGGAACAGAAAGACAGACGCGTGTAACATGGCAGGGATTGTGGCGACATATACATGTACCCCATATTTCTTGAATCCCTGGTGCATGTAATATCGCCGTCTACTGATGGCACGGATGTCATCAACCCCATCGATTCGGGCTTGATAAGTGCGAAGCCAAGATTGAACGAGAAGAGAGCCCATCGCACACATGAGAGAGAGTACGAGCGCGAGAGTCCAAAGGATGTTGGCCACCGGTGTTGTGTGATTCGCCACGCCGGTTTTCGCTACATATGGCTGTGGAGGTAACAACGCTTCCGTTAACCCGATCGAAGGATTAGATGAATTCTGCAGGATGTAGGCGATAGATTTCAGCTGGAGAGAAACCGTTTCGAGAGCTGCAACCGTCCGCTGTGATTGGCCGAGTTCCGCCTGTCGCAAAGTTTGTCGCAGGCAAGTCACTATCATCACGGAAAGTAAACCAGACTAAGAAGCACTCTCGTCAGGCCCAGTCAACACATGCGTACATCGAATAAACACATACGAAGATGGTCGTTCTCTTATCTGCCAAGCCTTTCCACTCCTCCATCCATTCTGCATCGACGAGGGGTCTGTGCTTCGCATATATGGACCACATATCGATCTGATCTGGTACATCCCCAGTCGTAGCTGTAGAGGAACGTTAGTATGTCCGCATAGATCAACGTAAAACGGACGTACGCTGCGGTGCCCTTCTTTCTTCCCAAATTTCGTTTTCGGGAACAGACATGGGTTTCGGTCCTGGTGTTCAAGGGGGGCTACAGTAGAAGACGACGACTAAACTCGAGGGAGTGGAGACCTTTTATAAGCCAGAAAAGGTGAGGTGGCACAAAGGCCACACAAAGAGCACAGGTTTGCGGCGGAATAAGATAATTGGGGTGTTGTCCCATGTCTGCAATGATTCGGAGAAGACAATTGGTACGATTAGCAACGGTCGTCGTCAGCATTTCAACAAGGGATCATCATCGAGAGGCCTTGTCCATGCTATGGATTCGGCTCTGGTCCATGTTACGAGGCCGCTTGTTTCCTGCTATTCCGAATCTCCGAGCCCAAAATTTTGAGATAAATTCCTAGGTAATTCGAGTGGCCGGAAAATGGAATGAATCTTGTGAATGGTCGGAGGCTCTGAGTTTGCAGCTGAATGAGGATATTGACCACGTCCAGGTAGTGGTGGGTAGCATGGCACGGCGCTTCCAAGTTGTTTGCTGGCAAGTGCCTTGTTTGGCGTTCAAACGTTCATCTTTGCCACGAACCTGCACGAGCTCGAAGCCGGCTTCCAGCTTCAACGTTCAACTCCAACACATCCGTGCAGGCTGAACATCACACCTAGAACTGGTGTATTGTAGTCGTACAATGGCATCCTCTTATGGAAATGTTCACACAAATGGTCGGTGAGGAGCTCGATCCGGTCAGCGAGGCAATATTGTGGGTAGAATGCTCGAAACGCTGTCAAACGGGATCTGCTAAGATACGGAATAATTTGACGAGTGGAATTTCGAGACAGGACGTGCAAATAGCTGCAACGCTTTTGAAATAAAGAAAACAGGGTCAAAAGAAAATCAACTACGCAAACGAAGAGGCTGAAGAAAACGATTCAACGTCAACCAAGGAACTCCCAACCGCGGACACACCTCCAAGTGTTTCACGTGCACATATCTTTCTCCCAATCTTGAGCATAATTACCTTCTTCCACCACAATGAAACCACTTTCTACATAATGCTCCATTCCTCGAAGGAGTGACGTTTTGGTGGGCCGTATATCTAATCGAGGGTCATGGTGGAGTTTTAGGATGATGAATTTGAGGTTGGGAAATGACCGGCAGCTGGATATTACAGCCCCTAGATGGATCTCCACGTCCGGGTCGAATTCGCCAGCGTATGCTGTGATCATATACAGCTTGATTTCCTCGATATGGTCACGAACACGTAGGGGAATAGCTGAAAAAAACTGTAAGAGATCCGTGCATTTGTCTTTATAAGTCTCGTTGGTGAACTGGCTCAGGAATATCTCAAGCTGCTGGAGATTAGAGTTGTGAGCTATACTTGCGGCGGGAGGATTTGGATTCCCTGGTTTGGGTGCGTGATTAGAGATGGAAGGAGTTAGGCTGTACCGAGACATGCGCAACACGTACGATCAAATAGGAGGTTCTTTGGGAGGTCCAAAATAAGATGCTGAAGGGTAGCACCAATTTTCCACAACAGTACAGGGACAACGTCGAGGGCATTGTAGCCGTAGTACAAAACCTCCAACCGCCGAACATTTGGCAAGCAAGGCTGTCTTAAAAACCACTGGAATAGATTGGAGTCTTGAATGCGCAAGGTAAGCCGAGTAACGGAAGGTGCAAGGTGACATTGCTGTCTGCTCCATTCCTCGGCATCTCCATATACATGGCCAGCTGCTAGATCCATTTCTTCAAGGAGGGGGAATGAGCAGAGAAGTTCCGGGATGAGGGTGATGTCGCGATTATTGGGATATTTCAGAGAGAGAACGGTGATTGATTTGAAACCTTTTGAAGATTTTTGCACCTCAGAGAAGGTCATAGCATCGGAACCTTCGAAATGAACAGAGCTGTCTGAGAAGGTGATATGTGACAGCTTCAGAGAGGCGAGGTGGCCAGCGAGATAGGTAGAGAGCATCGAGAGTGTTTTGTCCCCCCAACTTAGTGTCTGGGGGGGTTCGCCCTCGGATAGGTACAGATGTTTGACGTATCTAGAGACTGGTGTACTTGTGGGGCGCCTTAAGAGTTCGAGGAAGGCTTTGTAGTTACGCTGATTGAGACGTATGGTCTTGAAGAGATGTGATCGAGCTCGGGGGTTCCACATCTTGCAAACCAACGAACAAGATCTGAGCGTATCCTCGTCTCCCTCGCATAAATCAAGAATTTGATCATCGATTTCGGTGGGGAAGAACAGCGGTGTGGCCGAGCTGGTCGGGACGATGAGGGAGGACATGGATGATGGTGGTAAGAAACAGGGTCTGGGTCCTGTTTTGTGTTTTACTATATTTCCTGCCAGAAGCCGGAAATCGCGTGCCGATAAATGTTAAACATTCAAATTTCAGACCGTATTGACAAGGAGGCGAACAAAATACTTGTTGATAGAACACAGACACTACTGTCGTTCAATAGAACTACCAGTATTCGAATCCTCTAATCCACTTGAAGCGGCATCAGGTGGTAGAAGAAATTTGAAGTGCTGTGTCAAAGAACTAGCACGATTATAGAACATGCCTCGCTCGAGGACATACTCCAGCTTCGCCCACCCCTCACATACCAACTCGGAAAGTTTCGTCGTAAACAAACTCTTCACCCTCTCCTCTCAGGCTACTTGGATCGCAGAACGAGGATCAGTGATGGAACCTGATGGAACCCAAATACGCCAGCGATTTCTTGACGTGATATGTCCCCCATTTGGTTATGGTGCTGGTTCTGACCTTGACCCATTCAGCATCCTCGACACTAAAAATAACGCCTCTGTAAATACCAGCAAAAGTAATATCATCCCTATCTTTACAGTCATTAATGCAAAACTAGGACTAGACGACGATGGAGTATAGATAGACCCGCCGTTTTGCTGAATCGCAATAGCTTGCGACCCCAGTATCATTTCAGGTCATCATGGGGCTGAGCGGCGCTTGGGATCCTTGTTGAGGTTTGACGGGTTAAAATCCCCCGCACAACTTCGACCAGGTCCATTGGCCAACCTCAATCCCTCGGGAATCGACGACCCCCTCTGGTGTTAAACTTCAATGGGACTGGTAGGTACAGCCTGTAATCCACCTAGGCCAACCGAGAGGGGAGGTGAGGTGCGGACGATTTTGACTCTAAAATGATCAGCAGAAAAGAGGCCACGATGTTGAGAGCTTGCGGCTGATATCAACATGTTCGTATGGGTGAAGAACGCCACGATTTTAGCGAAATGGTCATAATACGACCATTCATCCAACCCTACAGATGGATGTGAGTTGACGAAGGACAAATATGTGAACCTTACCCTCTTTAGATTCGTTTCCATAACCGTGGTCGGTAGAGCGTCGACAGCCTTCGAAATTTCACGAGCAAGGTTAGCCACCTGCTTCACAAACCCGGGGTCACAAGGAGGAAGTAGGGCCCCAGTTTCCTCGTCCATGCGTTCCTCTAGACAGAGTACCACGTCATGAATTCACCTTTTAATCGATTCAGCCTATGCTGGATTTTGGGAAGTGTCCGAGCGAATACTGCATCTCGAAGCTTGCCTGCGAGTCGATGTGAGATATTCTGGCTGCAAGTAGAGAGAGCAATATCACGTAGAAGTTTCTAAACATTCTTGACGTAGGCTTCAAGTTCGACGTCATTCTCTGGTGAGATCGTGAGGATTGCTTGCTTTGAGTCGGGGTCGATTTGAAAGCCAGTTGCGTTAGACTGGCGGCTCGGAGCGTTTGGTATGGCATCAAGAATCCTTGGCGTACCGTCGAACGAATTGAAAGGGGTTGCAGTAAGCATAGAATGTGGACAGCTGATTAGAACGTCGTCGTAACCGTCTGGACAGGGTGTGAGCGAGTGCTGAGTCGTATGTTTTCTATACTCTCACAAGAAATTGATGCATAGCACCTCCTGAGAAGATGGACTAGGAGGCGATGATCGAGTGGCACCGTGGTAGGAAGGAGGAGGGGCCGACGACTGTAACAGAAGGAGAGAGTCACATGCAGCCAAACACCCAAAAGCACATTGGAACTCCGCTGTGGCGTGGCGTGTCCTTCAACTACCACAAGCAAGCGATATTACTTAGAGTACGTGAATTCCGTTCAACTCCTACATAATCACGACTACGAAAACGGAATCATGTACTAAATAGGCTGATTACGGGAGACTAAGCAAGAATGTTCAAACTTGCAAACCCGAGGAGATACCACCATCTTTTCCCAATTGGAAGGAAGCCGGCCATAATTAAGGTCGCTGTTGGACAGATTCCTCGCCGGAAGTACGTTATTATTTTAAGAGGGTATGAGCGGCCATCACACTATTTACAGGTGGGGAGACAACAAAAGAGCTCTATCTTTGTTGCCAGCTCATTGGAGAACTATAAGTAAACATGTTGGTCATCCCCATAGAGAGCATAAAAGCCTAAGCGGATGTTGGTTTGTATCTGTATCAAAATGCTCCCAGTACCCCATTTCCTCTGGGGTGTACTCGCTCTCGTCTGTTTTCTTCGTCCCGATCTTGGGTTTTGCCACCAGGCTCCGTTGCAAATAGACCGAGATGCGATCTTGGACGAAGACACCGCGGAATTCGTTCAGAGAGTGCTTGCAGATTGGGGTTCACTTGGAGGCGCAGGCATCGCAGTTGTTCGGAAGGAAGGGGACCAATGGAAGGTCGAGTCGCGGGGATATGGAAAAGCCGACCTCGCTGGAACCCCCGTAAATGAGGATACATTGTTCTCTATCGGCTCAAATAGCAAGGTAAGTCCACGTTCGTTGGATTCCAATGGGGTGTTTCTTTAACGCCAAATAGCTTTTCGCGTCAATCGCGACAGGGATTTTGATTTCCAATGAAAGTCTGACGCCTAGATTGACTTGGAAAACAAAACTGGCGGATGTGATTCCAGACTGGAAGCTGGTTGATCCGATCGCTTCTCAAGAAACGACCATTATAGATGCTATGAGCCACCGTACAGGCTTGCCCCGACATGATTTCGCTTACGCGGAGGGAGACTCGGTCCAAACCCTCGTACGTCAAGTTCATCTCGGACTTCCTCCGTTGCTGATCTCAGTTTATCGTAGGTCAATCGTCTCCAAAATTTGCCGTCATCAACAACTTTCCGTGATTCATTCCAATACAACAACATGATGTACATGGTCCTTTCGTCTCTTCCTACCATCCTCCTTCCGACAAAACCCCCCTTTGTGCACTACGTCAAAGAGAACATCTTCGATCGACTGAACTGGACCGATACTACCTTCTCCTTTTATCAGGCAAACTCGACGGGACGATTTGCCAGAGGAATTGCTAGAGAAGGATTGGACTATACGAATCCTATAGGGTCAGGTATCCCTAGAACGACTTCGCCGCCCTCGACACCGCCTGGGGAAAATGGCAATGGTAGGCTCAATTCCCATAAATAATCGAACCATACGCAACCAGTTCTGTAGTTGTATCCGCTGCTGGAGGGATATTAAGTACTGCCAAAGAGCTGGTACGTGCCCACCACCGACTCGTATTCGACCTGGTTTTTAATTCAATTTAGACGACATGGCTCCAAGTCCTCTTGCTCAACGGCCTTCACCCAACTACAAATGAAACCGTGATCCCCAGTCAGGTTGTGGATATGGTTAGTACTGGATACTCCATTGCAGAGCCAAAAGCGTGAGGATATATGCAACGCTATCCCTCCTTCTTTCTTATAAGCTGTTATGTAGAGAATTCCCGGAGTTGTCACCATCAGTATATGGAGGTGGCCTCTTCCGTGAAAGCTATCGAGGATATGGTAGGTCACTCAAATCACAAAATGCGCCAGAGACTGACCACGTCTGACTTAAGAAATGATCGAACATGGTGGACGTGATATAGGTAAGTCCACATCCATATAGACGGTGCTTCTAGAGATGCTAAACCATTGACAATATTATCGAAGGATATCTAAGCTGGATTTTGAGGATACCGTCTAAAGGTTTAGGCGTTGCTATCCTCATGAATGACGATCTCTTTGGGTATTACCTGATGCACACCATTGGGTATTACATTGTAGACAAGGCACTAGGGCTCGAACCTATCGACTGGAATGGTCGGTGAGTAGATATTGAAATCACAGCATCAATCCCTCTAACAACTCCTATTCAGATTCCTGGATTTAACGCGTACAAGTTACTCCGAAGCAGCCACCAAGCTCGCGATGGCAAAGAATGAGGACACAACACACGACTTGTCCTATATCTCGTCCTTAGCAGGGGTATACTCTCATCCTGGCTATGGCACCATCGACTTATGCTTCGTTCCACCGGTTGGGACTCGCTGGGAAGCGAAACGACCTGTCTCACGAGGTTGCAAAGAACTCTCGGTCGATATCCATCGAAAACTTCCTAAAGCCGCGCAACCAGGTGTACCCATGCTCATCGCACATTGGCGCAAACTCTTCAGCAGTCATCTCGTTCTGGCCCACTTCCAAGATAACCTGTTCAACGTCTCGACAGCATCTAGTATGGTAAGTCACAATTATCAAGGCTTTACCGGTGTCCCTCCGTTAATAACCTTGAACTGGCATTCCTAGCCAACAGGTGATTCAGCCTACCCTTTCTGGTCATACGGAGCAGATTTTCCTACTGGGTGGGAGGCCCAATTCGCTTCGGGAGATGACCAAGGCTTCGGATTTCTTGGTGGGTTTTGGGGGGCAGGTGTCGGCGTGGAATCTCCACAAGGAAAAACAGAACGAGAAAGAGCCGAGATTTGGTTTGAAAAGGAATAGATAAAAGTAAATCGGTACTGGCTAGATCAGGATGATATACACTGCGATATGTTGAAAGTAGATCATAATCATTACGCCAAACGTGGAACCTTAAATACTCGGCTCAGCTTCCTCGAAATCCGAAGCAATTCCTGTTGCTTTGGGGAGAGGGATTTCTTGGCTGCAAGCATTTCTTCGTCTAAATTAGGCCAAGGACTACCATCTATCGCACAAACCGTATTCTCATCAGGAAGTAATCCATTCACGAAATAATCCTGAATCATCTGGAGCGTGCATGACGAGGGCGAGGAAAGCGAGGTATGCTGGAGAATGCTATAAGTTTGATGTTGTGCTGAAATCGTGATGACAACTTACTCCTGCTGAATCTTGCCTCAGGAGAACCGAGTTCTTAAACCCCGCGGACATCTTGCGGGCTCTGGAGAAGGACATCAATAGATAGATCTCATAAAAACACGAGGAACTCACGACCGTAGTGGGGTGACAGGGTCTACGCGGCGTAAACAAAACAATTAATGAAGATCGTACCATTTGAGGGCCTCAGAGAAGCACGCACCTGCAGTATTCCCGATGAGTAAGATAGGAAAATTCGTGGTCGCAGAGAAAGGCCCTGGAAAGTGAGTTCGTTGAGGAAGAGCAAGCCGCATGAAGATTGAAGACTGACCTTGGAAGTTTGTTCGGCGAAATTTGGGCCAACCACTAGTCAAGCTACCTGGTCAAATATGCATCATTTCTCGATCTAAGAGCGACTTACGTGCAATCCAAAAAGTTGAGTGACATTATTCCTCCTCCCCACGGAGCGATCGTATCCATCTCGTGATAATAAAACTTTGCGAATTTTAATCCCCTTGGCAGCGGACCTCCGTCCGAGCAAATAACGAACGAGCCTGATTCCTGAGTTGGATATGAGAAACCGGTACCAGTGCTGCAATCACAACTGAAACCAGGAGTCTCTGAAAGTTGATAGAACGGTTTTGCATTTCCCTTCGCGAGCTCAGCCAGACTTTGTGCCAGGGGGTAGAACGTTGTGTATGGTTGGTATAACGCTGAGAAGACAGTGCTGTGAAGTAGGTCCCAATCCACAAGGCCATACGATATGTTGGTCTTGACAGGGATCGGGACTTTGCGAAGAGAATTCGCGATAGCGGTCAAGTTCTGGGCGATAAACTTAGGATCCGATGCGTACATCAGCAATCTGACCGGGGCTATGTAGGTGTATATAGTCGCACTAGCACAATAGCTAGGTCCTGAATACCTAGACGTATATAGTTTGCCCAGGTCTAGTTTAGTCTACATAGTTCTGGCTAGGAGTGGTCTAGGAATGAGCTATTTGCTCTCTTACATTGGACTACATAGATCTATATAGTCTGCTACTAATCTTACTATAGCTGTTCCAAGGCCCATCTAGTCAGTTGTGAGATCAGAATAGATGTAACTAGTGCTTTAGTGTTTCAATCTTAGACATAGAAAGCTCATGTTGAGATCCAATTTAGACTAATTTAGAGATATTTCAGTTGAAGTGTAGACAGTATAAGTTCATCTTAGTTCAACACAATGGTGTTATAGGTCAACATTAGTTTGATATTAGAATATGAAATGTGAACTAGACATGTAAGGAGGGTTGATTAGATGATACTAGATAGATGTAGGATGAGTCTGAGCTAGGTATTAGATGACAGAGACAGCTACAAAATGATAATAAAATGAGGAGATGATAGGGAGACAGCAACGAGACGACAGCGTGACGCGACGACAACAACAAGATGAAGACAACGAAGAGGTAAAGAAGATGATAGTTGAAGGGCAATGGGCAGGAGAGGCGGAGAGGTCATCGTCGGAAACGTGGGCAGACTATATCTATAGTTTGAATGTGAGGGAACGAAAACGGAAGGGGCAAGAGAAAAACTTACCAACAGCCATGCTAACGTCGCCAGGTGTCGTCAAGGGTGTGATCAGAGGATATCACAGTGGGGACGATTCGACGGTGAGACGACCGTCGACATTGGAGGGCAGGGGGGTGTCATCAATCAATTGATACGTGAATGGGCAGTGAACTGGCATGGGAGATGAGATAATTGAATAGAAAACAATATTGAAACTTACGACGAAACGCCGAGGAAAGAGATGCCGTATGCTAAGGTCTGTCGCAAGTATCAGGTACTGCCAAGGAAAAAAAGAGTGAGTCTATTTATCGGGAGGATGGGTGAGCGACGAACGTGCACGAACCGTCGTAGAACACCATGAAGGTGAGTGACGTGGACATGGTTGCGGGGTGCGTGAAGTTCCGAGTGGTCCCAAATGAGCTATGGGTGGTGGAAGAAGATGTTCGTCAACGGGAGAAGGAACGAGGGTAAAAAGAAAGTAAGTTTACTTACCCCCAATGCGGAACAACGAGGTCGCGTCAAGTTCCGAAAGCGGAGGAGTTGGTGTGCATCATAGTTGGACTCAGCGGTAGATGTTCTGAGGACGTGGTGGGGGAGGGAGAGGCAGGAGTGGTGGGGAAGGGAGGGAGAGGCGGAAATGGTGGGAGTGGAAGTGGTGGAAGAGCAAGGGACTTTGAAGTTAACGAGTTGAACTTACGCGGTAAAACGAACCATTGTCATGTGATCGGGAAACTCAACTTTCCCGTTTCGGCGTTCGAGACAAATGGAACGCAGGGAATCGATGCGTTCATCAGGAGTGGATTGGAGGGGACTGGAATTCGTATAGGTGGACGGGTAAACAGACGAGTATATGTAGGCTATAATAGAATAATAATTGTACAGCTGCTCGCTACACGAATGCAAACGAATTCCCTGCCGGCGCCGATCTGTTGA
>ML208305.1:164484-179986 GCA_004369065.1 Pluteus cervinus | reverse complement strand
AGAGGCCTCCATATCAGTTCAGGAGGACCATCGCGGGCTGGGGATGATGCATACCAGTGGCCAATTTTCGTGTTCTTGAGCCTTCTGACTGCCTCCAAATTGGAAGAATTGGGAATCGAAAGTGATCGAGAAGACATTCCATCGACAGCTGCAACATTCCTGGACCGATCCCGATGCTCTCTTAATGGCCTTTTTCTCACCAGCACTTCTGCTTCTCCGGAATGGGAACGAGGGGTTGTGAAGCTCCTTCAGTGTAAAAGCGCGAGTACGGTGACGAAGTTTCGCATCTTGAACAAATTCTCGCCCTTTTCGGAACTTCTACCAGCGCTCACGAACAGAGGCGATGCGCGTTGCTTACTCCCCAAGCTGGTGGAACTCTACCTCTTTGTCGGGGCATCCATTGCAACGAATCCTGATGGGGTTCTTGGCAACATGGTCAGGTCAAGATTTGAATCTGAATGGGCAGTTACCGGTCTCAAAATATGCACCATCTCCTGTGGTATAGCACCTCGCATCATCAGTCTTGATATGTCTAGGTTACTAGACGTTTGGAGAGGTGGTTTGGAATTAAACTGGCTTGGATATGGCCGAGTGATTGGAGGTGGGCGAAGGGAGGTTGATCCGGATTTGAATTTCATGAAACGGATATTGATGGATTTTTGTGATTCGGGTTCCTGGATAAGTCGAGTTTTTATGGGTTTAGTGGACGTCTGGATGCGAGGTCGCGACTTACTATCGCGATATCGATTGTCATCGGGCTTTGCCCTCGGTTTTTCGTCCTCGCTTAGGAGACATAATTACTCACCAGTGTAGCTAATGTTACCTTGATTCAATTCCAGTAAAGGCTGATAATGGTCGCATCGATGTATATATATGCTTGTTTTTTCAGGGATTTTGGTTTTGTCGAAGGCGACAGGGTGACGTGCACGTTCCAGTCAAGTTCAGTCGAGAGACGCGCGCGCGATTTATTGCAAAACGGGGGGTGGCACACCTCCAGGATTCGGGTCTTTGTGATCGTAAGTGTCACGGATCTGGTATGCCAATTGTACGGGAAGGTCCAGGATACAGACGCTAGGTACTCGTTCCATAATGAGAGAAAAAGTTTGCAGCAGCGGTCCAGAAGAAATTAGTATACAGTCCATCGTATTTTCTAAGTGGTGATCTCATCGGCGAGCTCGGCTACCAAGTTTGTATTTCCGCAGGTTGCCGAGGTTGCCGTAGTACCGATTTCCCCAGTTTTCTAACAAGCCTGTCTCCAAGCACCTCTATAGACTCTACAACATCCTCTTGCTCTTCCAGACCGTATTGGACACACACAAAGCCACCATTGACAGGCATAGAACTTCATAGAAGCAACCAGGTAAGTTTCCGATGCCGGGCATGCTCGATTAGCTACGAAACCCATTTTTTGACAGGTTCCCCAAGGTGTTTGTTGTTGGTGTTTATCCGGGTACAGGGTATTGAACACCAGTTACGTAGCAATCGAAATACCCCCCCACCTTCGCCACATTGCTGAAGGACGAAGGAACGATCAACGAGACAGCAGAAGCACACACGGCACACGCACACGCGCAGCTGCAGGTGTACGCAATCATTCAAGCCGAAGGCATCGAAGGTCCCACTCACTCTCGAGCATCAACTACATAGAAAGAAAGCTTGAACGATACCCCATATCGCCACTCACCACATACCCTTTCCAAAAATTTACCCGTCCACCGCAATCATAGTGTTGACGCAGCAGAAATGGGTTTCTTCTCATTTATCGTCAAACCCATAGCCTACATCTCCATCCCAGTCTTCCTTATCCGTTCTCTATCCTCCAGTTCACCAACAGGAGAATATTATGCTCGTGTTACTGTCTACCTTTCGGCCATGTCCCTTGTGGCGGCATGTTCTGCTATGATGGCGATCCCGATGGCTGCGGTGGGGAAACAGTATGATGTTCAACATGCAGTTGCGAGAACGTTTTATTTCGTTGTTGGGCAGTTGATGGATTTGAATGTGAAGGTTGAGGGTGAGGAGAATTTGGAGAAGGGGTTGCCTGGGATTATTATGTCGAATCATCAGAGTATGTTGGATGTTTTTGTTATTGGGAGGTGAGTGGCCTTTCGTGGTTTTATTTTTACTTGGATTGAATACTGATGATGATATACTTTCGTTAGATTGATGCCGAAACGAGCAACGATAATGGCCAAGGAATCATTGCTATACACTCCGCTCGGTCCATTCATGAAACTCTCTGGATCCATCTTCGTCAATCGGGGGAATCATGAACGTGCATTAGCCTCACTCGCAGCCGCAGCACGTAAAATCAAAGCCGAAAGGGTATCACTGTGGATATTCCCAGAGGGGACTCGAACCTTGAAGGAGACACCAGATATTATGCCCTTGAAGAAGGGTGGATTCCATTTGGCAGTTCAAGCGGGTATTCCAATTATTCCGGTTGTGGTTGAGAATTATTGGAGTTTGTATAAACCGGGTTGGTTTACGAGGGGCACTTTGAGAGTGAGAGGTTGGTGATTTCTTTTTTTGTGTTGGACTTGTGAGGTGGATCTGACGGTTTGGTTTTACTTCGTTTTAGTGCTCCCGGCTATCTCGACGGCGGGTAAAACTGCGGAGGACGTTAATGACCTTATTTCGGTCGTTCGTGAACAGATGTTGACTGCCATCCGGGACATGACCTCCTCTAATTCCTCGTCTTCTTCGCCGCCGCCACCAGCACCAGCACCAAGTACATCAACGTTAACCACACCATCCTCTAGCATATTCAAACCTAGCTCTCAAAACGAAAGCGACAAAGGAAGAGACTTGAAAGTGGAGGTCACACCTCTGGTTCCTCTACCACCTGCAGTACTACCGTCAGTACCAGTTGCAGCAGAGTACGTGGAGAGAGGAATGTCGAGTGCTTCGTTATCTTCGTCTTCGAGTTTGAACCAGTGGAAGTCGGAGGTGAATAGTGAGAATGGGGTTGAGACGGAGGAGGATGAAGGGATGATTTTGGTTGGGAGACCGACTTGAGTTATGGGTAGTGGTGGTGGTGGTTCGTTGAATGTTTTTGGACTGACTCGATTCGAATTCGTATCGATTCGGTTGGGACGGCAACTTTTTGGAATAAAATCAATCTCTGTTTCTTTTTTCAACTCTGCAAAATGCATTTTTCGATATCCTTGGATAATGATAACCCCCTTCAATGCATATACTTGTACTGTCGTACAGTAACCTAATGATAGCTTCTTGTGATTTTCGATGTTGGAGGCGTCAGACCCTCAGGGTTGAATATTGAACATTGAATGACAGAAGGGTGTAGCAGATATGGACGGTCACAGCCGCGGGCTATATACCTTCGATGTGCTGGTCATGGGTTGTCTGTGGTGAGGTGCCCGGTGAGTATACGATAGACTAGGATCACAAGAATCCGTTGTTATCGTATCTCGAGGTCACCGACTCGGGTCATCACGTATACCCTTCCGTTCTCGACTTCTCCGAGCGGACGCGCAAAGCGCATGTGCGATGTAGATGCCGTATTACTACACAACGTTGACATCGAGAGGTCGAGACATGTGCGTGAGATGATGCCATTCAACATTTTGAGTGTTGTGAAACTCAAGCGATACATTGGGCAAACGCATGTGCGAGATTTGGTAGGTTGATGCTAAGTGGTATTTGGTCAGTGTTTCTTTCTCTTCTCAAGTATTTAGCTATAATTAGTTTGCATGTGTTGCCAAGTATGGGAGGACGAACGGTCGTGTTGACAAGTGAGAGTTGGACGTCGACTTGGAGATAAGGATCTGGGCGTCTCGAGGTAATGCCTGTACCGCTGGCGCTTTTGCGGTTCATCGAAAGGCCTTCGAGGTATAGATAAGATTATGTGTGGAGGAATACATAATCTGTAACCGAAATTCGGACAAAAAACGACGGAAGCAAAGAGCGGAATGAAATGGGCCGAGCCGGGACCTGGAAAACATCCGAAATGGGATGAATGTGAACAAGTCCCAGGCCTCGAACTGTGTCGGGTCTTTCCCGCTGACTACATCATCCTCACTTCTGATGTTCCCTATAAATCGTTCCCTTCTCAAAGCATTCTATTCTTCTCGTTCTGTGCCCTAACCTTTCTCTGCTCCGAGTCTCCTCCTCGCTAATCTATACCCTTCAAAGTTCTTTACGATGGCCACCAAGTCGTCTAGAGTGTTGCCTGGTATGTTGGCCTGCTTTTTTTTTCGTTGTCGTTGTGGGTTTTTGACGTCGTGTTACAGATTGTTGGGGTCACCGTGGTGTACGTTGAACCTCTTGTAGTCCACCTGTGCGGGGCATAACAGTCTCTTGTCGTCTTCTAGGCTTCTGCTGCATTCCCAGAAAATACCCTCGCAAGCTTTGAAGCAGCCATACGAGATGGTTCAGAAGGCATCGAGAGTGGTATTTAGACAATGGTTCTCATCGACTCGAGTTATGACCATTGTTCTTTTTCCCTCTCCCTCTCCCTTTTCGTCCCCCATTCCCCTCCCCACCCTCTTCAATCCCCAATCTCTATCCTCTCTTGTTCTTCCATTTGAACAGACGTCCATGTCTCGTTGGATGATGTTGTCGTCATGTTTCATGATCCTGGTGAGTGTTCTGTTCCCTCTGTCGCTGGTGCAAACACCGGTGACCCGCATATATGCGGTTGGATGGCCAAGCTTGACGCGTATATGCGCTGTTAGCCCCTCCATTACGTGCTCAGTAGCACGTCTTTGATTGATTTCCCTCCTTCCATCTCTTCCTTTCCTGATTCGAATGTGTCCCTGACTATATTTGCGTTTTCTTTGGCAGCGTTGGAACGGACCACCGATTCGACAGGTTAGCAAGAATTAGGCATCTCACTCTCGTTTCTTTGTGTCCCTTTTTCGGCCATTGTGTTCGACTTGGAGGGTCGTGCACGTGTTGTCATGTCGGTTATTCTTGACGGCTGTTGCACACCAAGATCCGTTCCTGTTCACTCGATCTCACCAGACGCGTTTTATTTTCTCAGCCGTTACTGAAAGTTTATCTTTTTTCGTCCAGGACACATCAAGGAAAGAAAGTGGTACGGAGAAGATGGGATCGAGCACGTTAGAACCAAGAAAGAGCCTAAGCAGGCTATACCCACTTTTTCACAGACTTTGGACCTCCTCATGAAGGTATGGTTTCCCCGAGTTGTCGTCGCATTTCGAAACCAGGCATCTAACGATTTTCACTTTCTGATATCTCTTTCCAACTCAATTGGTGGAACTAATTCTATGTATTTTTACCCCCACCTACAAAGCCCGAGAACAAACATGTCAAGTTTGACGTTGACGTCAAACCACAAAACGATCCGGACCGGTTATTCAGCCTGATGCACAAGCTCATTTCGGCCCATCCAGATTGGGAGAATGATTTGGCGCCACGGATATTGTTGGGCTTGTGGCACCCTCGGTTTGTCAAGTCAGCAAAGGCAAGACTCCCATACTGCAAGAGGTCGTATATCGGTGGCAGTCCTGCGGTAGTGAGGAAATACTTTTGGAAGGATTGTGACGCGTTCTCGGTGAACTTTGCAGCCTTGACGTCAAGTGATGGCCAAAGGTGAGTTTCTGTGTATATGCCAAGGCGGAGACTAAATTCCGGGGTAGGTTCATCAATGAATGCAAAGCTGCTGGTAAGGGCTTGTTGGTATGGACCGTTAACCAGCCTGAGCACATGATGGAGGTCGGTCTTTTACTCCATGATTGAGATGCTTGCATTGCTAACGATGAGTGAAATGTAGGCTGTGAGATGGGGTGTTGATGGCATTATCACGGATGTCCCCAAGACATGGCTAGATCTGCGGGCATCCTTGAAAGGTATATACGCCTGAGACAAGTGTCCTAACGTCTACTAACTCACCATTTCCGCAGCCGACTACGAGAAGACTGGCTCGCAATATGGTCGAATCTTTTTGTGGACAACACCGACATTCTACTCCCCTGTGGTGTCTGCATTTAGCAGAAGGTGGCACAAACAGCTAGAAGCGATCGCGGGACCGTTTGATCAGGAGGAGAATGTAGTTCCTCCGGCTTTGCCGAGCACAGTGGCGCCTGCGGTGGTAAAGAGCGCTGCTTAGATGAGGCCTGTGGCGGTTTGGCACAAAGTGCCATAGATGTTAGACGAATACGCCGAAACGCACGTTGGTCGGACGTTTTTTTGCGACTTTCTCCCGACAAATGTTGCACGTTGCACGTTCCCAATTTACCATTTCTGATATATCCTAGTTATTGCTCTGCTTGCATGATGACCTGACCTGCATTTAGTTATATGTATTTTGTGTATGTATATAGTAATCACGATTAACGTTTTCTGATTTTGATATCGACGATACTCGGTGGAGAGACGTCAGATTTAGGAAGCTTGGTGAAAGTGCTGGCCGAGCATGAGGTGATGTCAGTCGCGCATCGCCATCGGTGCTCTGGGGCTGTGTCTATTTACGAGGGAGTAAAGGCGCTTGTTCTGAGGGATCAGAGGTGTCGTGTACCTTCCAAGGTGATTGGGGTGCCGTGGTGCTCATCAGGAACAGACGTGTGTAAACGACCATATGGTGCATCTGGCGGGATCACTGGCGCGACAAACAACGTCATTTTTTCCCCGCTCACTTTTGACTTTTTGCGCTCTTTTCGCTTTGCTTTACGACGGGCGCTCATTATTGTGTGCTTAGCGCGCAAGGCTGCACTGGTACCTCGATCGACCTTTGAATCCGAATTCTTTGGGGTTCAAGAGCTTGAGCCCTTCAAGCCAGCGGGTCCGATTTCTGGATTTGGGTTGTCTGGGTACTCGGGACTTGTACGAGTGAGACTTGCTGTAGCTTTCAAAAGCTTCTACAGCACCAAGTGGACTCGTCCAGTCGTTGATTGGGAACTCGAAGGTGCGTTCTGATTCGCTTCAACGATTTGACTTGACTTGAACGTGTTATAGGTTGTTATCCAGGACAAGTACTTTTGGTGAGCCTGACTGCGAGTTCTTTTCGGGAGACTTTGGGGAGATATTGATAGATTTGGTTGGGTTACGACGGTGGTTATAGTCCAAGACCCTACGGTGCGCTACAGTACTTGAACGCAGCCCACACAAGAACAAGGACTGTCAACGGGGATTGCGGCTTCGGTGGCGACTTTCAACGCGACTTGGACGATAACAACTTGTGATACCTTTGGGGAAGTCAAGGGTCTGGTTTATAGGGGAATTACGAAGTGATTTGTCGAAGGGAAAGGGATAACAGGGATTCTAGCAATTGGGGAAGGTCACAAGTGCAATTCGGGTGAGCATAGAAATCCGAGTCCATGGCCATTCAATCTCCCGTTCATTTCGTTTCGTTCTCTATTGTAAGAGCGCTTGTTGCTTATGCTTATGCTTTGCTTTGCTGTTTTAGGGAGGTGTTCACAGCTATTTGCACTGCTGCCTGCCTGCTTGTTGAACTTGTTGGCGTTGCCGGCGCCGCGGTTGCTTTGACTGCTACCACAACCACCTCTATCACGTCCACTACGACATTTGGTGGTTCAGTCTAGGTCCTACCAGACGAGGTTCCAGCGCTCTTAGGTTTTTTGGAAGCGGAAAGGCAAAGGTCGGACGACAATGTCATTATCACAAGTTCAACCTTCTCCTGTTCCAGTTTCTGAAGATGTCGAAGACGGTGACGGTGAAGGTCCAATAGGTGGGTTGTGTATTTGGGTCGAGGGTTTTTTCTCGTTGGTCAACTAAATTTACATTTTTCGTTAACGCCAGGAATGGGTGGTGGACAAGACACGACGTTTGACCGTGGTCCGTTCTCTAATTTTGACGCTGCGGTAGCTGTTGGCAGTGGGGTTGATGCGCATGCGCGTGCTGCGCTATCTTCGCCTGGAGATGTCGGTACCGAGATGGGCGTCATATCTACCCCGACCCCGGCCATGACCATGGTGCACTTTACTCAATCACCGCCTCTGGGGCATACACCTTTCACGCAACTCCCGACGAGAAAGACGCATAGGAAACGAGCGTCTGCGATGAGGCTTTCTTCGGATACGACTTCTACGCTGCCTGAGTACCAACGGTATCAAGTTATTGGTTTGGGCATACAGGGTTTACAGAGGAAGGAAGTCGGAGTTGTTGGGAGAGGGGGAGGGGGAGGAGTGCAAGATCGAAATGGAGAGGAAGATGAAGAAAGTGATCGACCACCTGATTATCCGGACAGCGCGGAAGAAGCTGATGAAGATACCGATGAGGAAGGAAGTTTAACTGGTGGATTTGGGGGCGGAGAGTTGTTATCTGACCGGGAGAACAGATTTAGCGTTTTGGGCATAGGACCGCAGTCTCATGCACATGAACTGCTTGGTTATCAACGTCAACAACCTCGTGCTCACACCCACACTTCTGCCAATTTGGCTGGTATTAATGCTCCACAACTACCCAATCCAGTGCATCCCCAGCCGTATTTCGGGTTGACGTCTTCGAGTCAGGATCAACTTCCTGATTTAGATTTGGATTTGAAGGGGAGGTCGAGTCATGTTGCGGTAGGAGGGATTACCGGTGGGGAGTTTGATGTAAGTCGTTTCGCAACCGAAGGATCAAATTTTTACTAATATTTCTTTACTTCTAAGCAGGTCGGGGTTGTGCATACTACCACTACCACACCATTACCTCCTACCGGTGTTGGTGGTCCTTCGTCTCCTTCTCCCAGGCGTGTCAAGCGTTATCAACATTACCCACATCCTTCCAGTCATCGTTCACATTCCCATTCACACTCGATATCGCATACAAATTCGAATGCAAATTCACAACATCATTGTCATCATTGTACACATACGACCTACCTCCCGCATCACTATCCACAGCAGCAGCAGTACCAAGAACATTACCAGCATTATCAGCATTTACCCCAGCATCACCAACAGCCGTCCCATTTCTCGCATTTGAACCAACATCCACATCCTTATCAACACGGGCACAACTTGCATCATCTTCATTCACCGCATAAAAGAAAATCTGCGTCGGTTTCTTTAGGTGGATTCCATTCTGCTACTGCAACTACCTTTGCTTCGTCCTCGACATCTGGGTATAACCAACTACCTCACCTTCGGAAGAACAGGACAGGAACCCCTCCGCCAAATACACCTTCCTATCCTAGTTTTAATTCTCATTCCAACTCGGGGTTGAACTTGGGTTCCGGTTCACATCCAAAATTAGGCTTGGGATTGCCAGCGGGAGAACAAGCGAACGACGAGGAAGATACGTCAACGGATCCATACCTTGATTCCTTATTGGAAAGAAGTGTACACGCTTTGGAGATGTCGAATACGTTGCTCAAGTCGACTATGAAGACTCAAACTAGTCTTTCGACTATTTCGGCACCAGATTATAGGGATGATGATGATGTGAGCGTGGGTGTTGAGATGAGTGCGAAGAGACATATGAAGAAGAGGTCTGGGTCGATGGGTCATTCTAAAAAGAGGATAGGATCCGTTTCCTCGGCTACCTCTGCAATAAGTGCAGGGAGTAGCTCGAAGTATAGGATGGTGGATGAGAGGAGGGCAATTGGGTACAGCGAGAGGATAAGAGAGAAGGTGAAGGAACGAGATGAGAGTTGGATGAATGGGTTAGAGGAGATTCGGAAAGGTGTGGAGGGGTTATTTGATGATGAGGCAGATGGGGAGAGTGCGAGTAATCGCGCATTTGTGATGGGGGTTGGTGGTGGACACAGGCTCGAAGGCAGCTTCAGCAGTAGCTTGCCAAGTGCTTCGATGATGGAGGAATACCGGTTCGGTCGCATACAAGAAGACCTACCATATCCAGGAGACAAGCAAAGCCGGCGGACGTCCTTGGACTTTGGGTTCGGTCACCAACGAGATTTAAGCAGTTCCACCAGATCTTCAAATTCGAAGATGACTCACAAATCGAGTTTATCGACTTCTTCGGGTGGTTCGGCGTCCACTTCTGCGCTTAGGTATACACCGCATAGAAGATCTACGCTGGTCGCTCCTGCTCCGAGGGCGTTGACGCAATATGTGGTTTCTTCGACGGATCCGAATGAGATCAGTTTGCCATCGACATTGGGTCTTCGATCGACTTCTTCCTCGCATTGGGCGCCTTCGACGCCACCGGAATTCACAAGCACACCTCTACCTACCGTAACCCCTCTTCCTCCCATTCTTCCTACGTTAACACCGCTACCACCACCGATTTCTCCTTACCTCTCAAGACCGGGCAGTGCATATAGGCATGCGTTGGCGTCTGCTTCGACGCCTAATCTGAGCATGACGTTAAACGTGAAGCGCACTAGATCACCACTGGAGCCCAGAGTTACGACCTTGACGACGGATTCGACAAAGGTGGCTACGACACCGGCGATTCATATGCTTTCGAATTTGGTGCAGAGGGTTGGTGTCGGTGCTATTGCTTCTGCGTCAATGGCCGTGCTACCCAAGGTCACTTTGACTCCTCCACGAAAGGAACCCATGGGAGATGGTGGTGCTCAGAAGAAAGGCGATACTTCACCTGGGTTGGCGGGGATGTTCACAACGAGAAATGTATCGTTGTCGTCGCCTGAAGCTGCTGCGAAAAAAGCGATTTCATCGTTGGGCGAGTCGATTAATTCGGCTTCGAGTATTTTGGTTCAGTCGTTTGGGAGGTTGAAGAGGGCTTCGAGTTTGAATCTTCGTGGTGAGGCTGTGCAAAGGTCGGTTAGTGTTGGCCTACCTGCGCCCTCGTCTGGTGAGGAACGTGGACGTGGTCGGAAAGGGAGAAGTGCGAGTTTGGGTGGTGTCAAACGAGTCCACGACCACGCAAAACCTGTACTCAACACTCTAGACACAAACACAACCGGCTCTTCCACGACAAGACTACCCTCTACCCCACCTCGGAAATCGCCAGGGTCCTATACCACTCCTGGCCCTAGTTCGGGTGTCACTCCTTCCCCTTCCAGTTCGTGCTCATGTTCTCGGAATGGAACACCAAAACAGGCTTTTACGTCTTTACCGCCATCAACATTGCCCTCGACCTCGGCTTTACCTGCCGATATCAATTTTGCCAATATACATGATGGTCCTAGTCAAACCCAAACTCAAATTTTCGTCCATTCACACCACCACCACCACCACCATAGTCATCACCAGAGCCATAACCACCTGCATAGAATGGGTACCGTGACGATAACGGGATATAGACCAATGACGCCTCCAATGGAAGCTGAAATGGAGGAGTCCTCTTCTTCATCTTCCGATGGGTGTCGAGCTAAATTGACGGTTGTTTCGTTACGAAAAATATTGGACGAACAACCACCGCCTCCATCGCGTTCGGCGGGAAGTAGTGTTAATGAGGATGGGAGAAAAACGATGAAAGCTCCGGCTTTTATGCCTAGGTCACCGGCGCCTTTGGCTGAGTCTGGGACGTCGACGGCGACTGCTTCGATATCGAGGTTGTTTACGAAGGGTGTACATTCTTCTTCGACGAGGCCGCCTTCGCCGCCAAGACAATCTGCTATGAAGAGATCGTTTTCTGGAGGGAGCGTTGGTGCTGCTAGTGGAATTGGACTTGTTGCGAGTACGAATGCGGGTGGAGGTGGTAGTGGAAGTGGAACTCCAGGCAGTGTGGATTCCAGGCCAATCTCACCGAATGGGTTGGGAAGTGCATTGTTCCCGCTCATGATGGGGAGTCGGTCGAATTCTGGATCGGGGAGGTCAACACCCAAGAGGATTAGTTTTGCAGAGCTACCGGAGAGTTATGCGAGTACGAAGCCGGAGGGGTCTACGTCCAAGTTTAATGAGAAGAAAAATGGGGGAAAGAAAAGGCGGAAAAGGAGTGTTGATGGGAAGGGTAAAGGGAAGGGTAGAGCTGCTGGTGAGGAGGAAGGAGGGAGTGATGCGGATGGGTTGGGTTGGTGGGCGAGTTTGTTGGGTGGGGGTGGGGGTGGGATTGGTTTTGGTTTGGGAGGGAGTGGGTTTGTGGGTGTTGAGGACAGGTATTCGGGTGGTGGAGGGAGTAGTCGACCAAACGGTTCGAATATGAGAAGTTGGAATGCAGGAGGAGCTGGTCGGATGGGAATGGATGATTGGGCGGTTTGAAGGCCTGGTACATTTTTTTTGCTCATCGTTTGCTTCATATCGCATACCATCATTCGTTCTTTCAGCTGCTTGCTTACTTGTTTTTCTTATCATCTTTTCTGGATATCCTAACGAATTTTTTAACGCGGATTTGTACTCTATAGCATACCCTGTTCTTATCATGTAAAGAATACGGGAATACCTACCATAGACACACTCCTTTTTTTCTGTACGATTTTAGTTTTCTTTTACTCTCTCGCATGCAATCAAGCATATTATAATTATAACGCATCGCCTTGGAATAAAGTATGATGCCTTGAGGAAGCTGAGCTTTTTAGCCGGTCGACACACCTTCCGCGAACCTCCATCTACAAACTCGACATGTCAACAATTCCGACAACACCTTCAAGCACTGGCACCAACGACACAACAGCGCCGCCTGCCTCTGAGTCAACCTCTCGCGGTACTAAAAGCTCATTCTTCTCTCATTTTCGTTTTGGGTTGCTGAGGGTGACTTAGGGAGGTCCACCGCTTCCAAGGTCGACACTTTAGGCAACAAGGTCACCCCAGTCAAATCAGGTCAACTGAAAAAGCCATCGAGCGTTGTTATTTCCTCCAGTTCTTCTTCGTCTCGTCT
Organism: Pluteus cervinus; assembly: GCA_004369065.1. NCBI lineage: Eukaryota > Fungi > Basidiomycota > Agaricomycetes > Agaricales > Pluteaceae > Pluteus > Pluteus cervinus. The sequence continues at coordinate 167,314 of ML208305.1, read as the reverse complement.
ATCAATCGCGGGGACGACCAATAAACCCAGCTCGGCATCGAATGTAAAGGCAACACCCCAGACAACTTCGAAGCCATCCAAACCAGCTTCAACTGCTCCTTCATCGGGGGCGAGCGCCGGACCATCGACGACAAAAACTCCGACAAAGCCCACGGCTATCGTTCGGAAGGTTTCTACTGGTGTTCCTGCGACATCTTCAGTTATTCCTAGGCCCAAGCCGGTTTCGTCAAAACCCGCATCGGTCTCTGCGACAAAGCCGACCCCTGGAGGCCCACCGATCAAATCCAATAATCTCCGTCAAAGTGGTATTGGTCGTGGTAATCCAAGTTCAAGTTCGTCGGCTACATCGAAAAGACTATCGGTACCCTCTACTCCTTTGAAGAGGAAGATATCTTCGAGTGGGATTCCTGTAAAGAAGAATAACGGGGGTGTTGTGCAGCCTACGAAGCCGGATGTTGATGTTTCGAAACCTGTAGAGTTGGTTGGGGATCGGACAGAGGCGGCTTCAGTTCAGGTATTCATTTTCGCTCTCCTTCGGATATATTTGGGGTATTCAAATGGGTTATATTTAGGATCAACCTTCGACTGATGTTACCTCTACAGATGAAGTTCGTGAACAGAAAGTGGATGTCAACTTGAACGACGCTGTTGAAGATCCATTCTCGGAAGTGGAAAAGTCATCTATTGGCCAGTCGGACGACATAAGTGGTAGCACCTCCACTCCCTCGGGCATAGAAGAGCTACATGGTGACAATGAGAATGTGCCAACGCCCAGCGTTCAGTCAGACTCGGAGTCTTTGGCGGCTTCGGTCCAGGTATTCACTTTTATTTCCCGGTCAGATCGCCGGGAGCACTTACAACGGGGTTCCTTTAGGTTCCCGAACACGAAGTAGACCTCGCTCTGAGCGAAGCGATGGGCAATCAACAGTCATCTCCAGTATCGGAAAAGTTATCTATTGACCCGTCGGGCGATAGAGACGGTAACAGATCCCCAATTCCCGATGCTGGCGTTGAAAAGGAGCCGATTCAACCAGAAACCGACGTGGAAAAGCCCAACGATGGTGACAGTCGGGATGAGCCAACGCCCACCACCTCCGAATCAAATATCGCCCTGCCTGTTGCAGAGCTAATGTCAACATCGATTCCGATCGTTGAGACTGCAACGGAGGAACCCATCCGTGTGCCAGCGCAGGCTTATCCTTGGGCTTATATGGCGACCACACTCGAGGCGTGTTTTGATTCTTCGGAGTCCAAACCTACAAAGGACGATAAACCAGGGGAAAATGGCGTCGAAGAACCTGATGCGAATGGGAGTGATCTCAGTGATCTCCCACCTGAACGAGATATTGAATTCTACGATTCATTCACCTCCATTCCTGTACGTTTTCCTCACTTCTTCTACGCATATACTCATGAATGACTTGTTCGTTTTCAAACGTCAGTTTGCAAAAGACGCACCAAGGTTAATGCAATTATTCCATTCACATGGAGATGCCTGTGAACAAGCTGAATCTGAAGCGCTCAAACTTGCGATGCGGCCTGCGTCCGAGATTGATGTGGATGATGACCAGCCGATGAAGCCTTATTATGACGCGCTTGATGGACTGGGTATGTGCCCTTTTGTTTTTTGGTTGCAAAGCAAGCTCATGTCCATAGATAAATTACACGATGAGGCGATTGAGTTGGAAGCCTCGATCCTTCGCATTGTCACCTACGAAAAGCCTGCGCCTCTTAACCTTCCCCCGGTCAATTTACCAGATGACGCTGAGAGTGGCCAGCCCATCGAGAAAGATGGAACCGCTGCTAGCAGCGACAACATCAAGGAGGCCATTGATACTAAGGACGGTTCTGATGGAGACAAACATGACTCGGACGACGACGACGATACAGAGGAAGAAGACCAGAACCCTCAATCGAATGTGGAACTTGATTCCGCCAACGCTCAACTCGTCCGTGTCTTTGCAGCTTGTTTACCTATTCTCAAAGCTAGGAAGGCGAATATAACTATGGCACAGGAACTTTTGGATAGTGCGCAGGAGAATTTGAGTATTAGTTTGAGGATGGAGAGTTTGGGGTTGTGATGTCACGGTTGAGGTGGTGAATTTGTCCGTTAGGTTTTGGATCCTTTCGTATTATGGTTAATAATCATCAGGTCAACTAGGTGTTGCTCACATATCTCGAGACGCCCTCATCTTCTATCTACACCCCAATGGCCAAACTTACTAAATACTGTAAGTATAACGTCAACGTGAGGGTGAGGGTGCTCGTGACAGTCGAGGGTGTAGTGAGATATTATTTTTGGAAACTGACGTTGACTTGAGCCTGAAAATGCCACATTCAAACATGGTTTCGACTCCAGCTTAGACTCATGTGGTCATCGACAAACAATATACACATTGGCAATTTCACAGAAGACGCGTTCTTGACAAGTATACAATCTCGGTTGTGCTTGCGGCTCTACCGCATACGCATGACTATATTAAGCTTCAGCTTTAGGCTTCAGAGTTGTCCATCTGAAGGACCAAGCCAAAGAGGCCCTTGCCATGGGCCAGGCCAACTAGAAATGGTATAATGTTATGAACGGAAATGACCTGACTGAGGATTAATAGCACCCACCAATCTGACCAGTTTCAACAGAATAGCCACTCAGAGCCACGAGTTTGTTAGAAATAGGCGCATTGAAACTTTTACCTTGACCAGCACCAAAAGGCTAGAGAAATATGTGGGTTGATTTACAGTACGATGGCGACTGCACAAGTACTTACCCCCAAGACCCTGGTCTCTGCAGTCTTCTCGTTGTAGATGGTGAAGGTCAACCGGGTGACACGAG
>ML208305.1:94616-146429 GCA_004369065.1 Pluteus cervinus | reverse complement strand
CAAGGCGACTTCCGCCAAACGCGACCGACGCCTCTCTTGACTTACCCTCCCCCCAAGTCGTCCCCTGCGAAAGCGATGGCTCCCAATCAACATCATACCGAATATGCGCCACCTGTTATGCGAGCTCCTTCGCCAGCCAGCTCCATCGGAACTCACTACGAAATTGACCAAACCTCCTTATCCGACAAAGAAAGTATCATCGGTCAAGAAGACTTCGAAAACAAATGGGAAGACCGTCTTCAACTCAGAAACCCACGAAAGGAAGAAGAAGAGGCGGAGAACTCCCCACTTATACCTAGGTCGAATAATCCGACGGAGATGCGTGGTATGTCATGCCTCTTCCACTATCTTCCAAATTTGTATCTCAACAGAACCTTGTCCACCTTTTCTTCTGGGTATATGCGTGTTTTTTCTTCATCTAGCCATGCACGAGCAAATCATGCGCTCGTTGAGATGGGAAGTTCAACAGCTCGAGGAAAACGAGCTATTTGAACAGACTCTATTACGCGGTTCACAAGTTGGAATGGAATCTCTACCCTCAACGAGCGACATCGACACGATCTTACAGAGTATGATGACCACAGACTCGAATACGTCTATAAACACTATCAAAGATCCAGACGAAGACGTCGCAATGCGCGTTAACGGTACTAGTCCTCCTGCTGTTACGGATGGTCCATGGAACCGTACGACCCCACCCTCCATATTCACAACTGGTAAACGGAACAATCGACTTGGAAAGTAATGCTATCAGTACACCCGATACCTATGGTCCGTAGTCCATGCCCCTTCCCCCATTCTTACACCTAACTAATGAGCATCCAGCCACGTATATGCGCTACAACACCAACCCAAGACCCGCTTCATCCGAAAAATAATCTGGCAAAGTATCCTCAATCGCCTTCGCCGCCTCCTGAATGCTTTTCCTCGCTGCTACCCGACAGTCATGATGCATATACGTTGCGCTTCCCCATCTATCAAAATCCTTTGTCAACTGCTTTAGCCTTCCCAACACGTCTGCGGGACCCAACGAAAGGACAACATCACTCTTTGTTTTCTCCTTCCAAAACTCCAACCAACTTTGTGTGCAGCCGTGTTGGTGCCATGTTGCACCGCACGATAATGTATGCGCGAATTGTGGTGGTGTTACGCGGAGGCGTTCCCATGCAATGGTCAGTCGATAATGGCCAGACAGCAACCGGAGTCGTTGAGAGGATGAAAGCGTGAGTCTGCCTTCCTTTGTATCTTTTGATAATTTGGTATTAACAGCGTTACCAGCAGCTCCTGTGCTCCCGTTGTCGAAGACTGGAGCTGGGAAGGGATCTGTTTGGAAGGGGCTCACAATACTCGACTTTTGCATCACTTCAAGATATGCAATTCCCTTGAGCGAACGCAAGTCGTATTCGTCGGCAATTGTCATTGCGAGATAGGCATAATGGATGGATGTGCCCATAAGCTGTTTGAGCAGTGCAATGAGCGTGTTCAGCAATTTGTCGTGATGGCATAGCTGGGCTAATCGTATCAGCTGCGTGAGCTGCGCTGTATTCTGAAGGGTCTGTGTCGTTGACTCTCTCGGGAATGGGATAACATCTCCACTTGACGCCTCGACGACGAGGGGACCGAGGATTGGGCATGGTTTTTGGTTGACGTATTCTTGGATGGCATCGAGAGCCCACATCTCGATTGTTCTGAAAGAGTATTTGTTGGCTATACATGTGATGTCTATCAGGCGTGTTAGCTCTGCATTGGACGATGTTACGAGTCGTAGCTCGGGTGGTCTGGGTAATGAGAACGGGTTATGTTAGTGATGCTCAGTAGGGCTGCGCACGAGAGGGACTGCGCACAATGCGTAAAGCGCCCAGAGGAAATGCTTAAATTCTTCGACGGTGTCTCCAACAAGGACGACGGGGTTGGTGTCTGATTTGCCTTCGGCCTCTTTGTCACCATGAGGTAGACTAAACATCGTGCCAAAACTCGACGAATCTCTGCTTAATATAGATCGATGAACCTGACAACCTCCGAAGTCAAAGCCTCCGCAGATTGTGAAACAAGCCACTTACGTTGAACAGTGTATCCTGCACGAGCAAGACACAACTCCCGTCCTCGAAATAGTAATCCTCATCTCGTTCAAAACGCGACTGCGAAGATCCTGCTTGGGCGCTGGAAGGCAATGCTGTATCCATCTTCGAGAGCACTTGAACTTTTGTGGGTGGACCGTGGGTGCTGAGTGTTGTGCTACTGCGATCGCTGGAGGGACTCTCGCATCGACCTCGTTTGAGGTTCTTTATGGTTGTTCCTTGTTGTCCTTGTCCAGGACCAGGATGGTGCTCTGTGGCTGAGTTCAAGGTGAGACCACCTCCGTGACTGAGCCGAACACAAGGATGGGGGTTAGTCGGATTGATCTCAGTGTTGTCGCGGGGTATGGGACCTGAGCTGGATGGAGATGGAATTGGAGAATTGGAATATGCGCTCGTCACGGTGACGTCTTCGAATTCGAATTCTTGATCTGTGTCGTCTCGTTGATCGAATGTGGGGTTCATTCTTGGCTCATTCGCGACGTTGGGCGTGGTGTTCGCGCTGAAGGTGTTAAGTGGGATGGGATGAGGGAGAAGATGGTCAAATTGGTCTTGGGGCTTTACACTTCAGACTCGGACCGTTCGAGTTTCTCCTCGCAAACTGCGCAGGAGGTTTTGGGAGCGAAGAAGAGATAACATCCCGCAGTTGACGTTGGAAATTCGGAGATGGGAATATGGGATGGGATTGCCTCGTTTACACTGAAAGAAAACTCAGCTGTTCGCGGGCTTTGACGATGCCCGTTGGAGGTGTTGTCAAATGCTTGCTGTATAAGGGTAAGTTACCTCAGGAGTTGGGCGTCGAAGGAATAGGATTATTGGTCGCGCTCAGGATCACCCTGAACTTACGGCTATAATGTTGTTCGCGGGGGAAAAGGAACGGAGATGTCGACTGTATAACTTCCGAGATTATAGTAAGTGTTCGTCCCGAATATCCCATTGACCCACGAGTCCGTAGCTACGGGGTTTCGTTACCCAGGTAAGAATGATTTTCCGGCTCCAAACGTTCGTTGATGTATGATTTTAGTTATCTTATCAATATCTTATCGCTAGGTATCTTGCGAGATAAGGAAGACAGAGCGTTGCTGGTGGCCGGCTTCTCACGACCACATCAACGACATGGCACAAGAGAACCACCAAATGACGAACGCGGTGACCAGCAAGACACGAGGCTCCGTAGTGGTCTGAAGGCCCCCGCAGGTTCGAACCCTTTTCCTACCAAGACTTCTTAAATCTGGTCATTATGCCGTTTGAGAAAATCCCCCTTAACGATGGTAATGAGGTGCGTTCGTCGTCTTTGATTCCGTGTGGGAGAGAGAGGCTTATCTTGTGGGATTTTCTGTGATTTTCCAGATCCCTGCCATTGCTTTTGGGTCAGGGAGCAAGTGGAAAGGAAAGGACGTAGTAGATGCCGTCGGGCAAGCCATTGAAGCCGGCTTTTCTCATCTGGACACTGCCCAGTGTAGGTTATCTTTCCGTTTAGAAAACGTTCTGTCAAGACGAGCTCACTTTGGTGCATAGATTATAAAAACGAAGATGACGTTGGGGTTGCTATTAGGGAGAGTGGCCTGGCTCGTTCAGAGCTCTTCGTCACAACGAAATATGGTGGCGGGGACATCCAGGAAGCTATCCAAACAAGCCTCACGAAGGTACGGATCAGACAAATGTCCGTAGAAGGCGCCTAATATCCTGTTGGTGGATTCTTAGCTAGGATTGAAGCAGGTCGACCTCTATCTCATACACATGCCCAATACTGTTGCTGGCCGTTTCGCTGAAGCCTGGCGGGAGTTCGAGAAGATTAAAGCAGATGGTCTTGCAAAGTAAGTGGAATGTGTTCCAGTTTTCTGTTTTCCTGTACCCATTTACTTTTTTCAGGAGTATTGGCGTTAGCAATTTCACTCTGGAGCAGTTGCAGGAGATCATCAAGACTGCTCACGTCAAACCTGCTGTGAATCAAGTGCGTCTTTCATCTGTGTTTCTTTGTTATCCCTAAATTTCGCATACATCCCAGATCAAGTTCCACCCATACAACTATGCAGAGAACAAGGCACTCTTGGAGTATGCGGCTACTCACGGAATTGTTATTGAAGCGTACAGTCCTCTCACGTACGGCGGTTTCTGGTATCGTTTTGGGGTATAGTATTGACACTCCGAGCAGCCCAATCACACAGGTCCCTGGTGGTCCGGTTGATATTCCCGTCGGTTTGATCGCGAAGCGCCACGGCATCGCTCCAACTCAGGTCGTTTTAGCATGGGCAAAGGCAAAGGGCGTTGTGATTGTGACGTGAGTGCTTTCTTTTTAGTGAATCACATTGTGCTGAGTTGTGTTTGCAGAACAAGTTCCAGCAAGCAACATCTGCAAGAATACTTGGACGTTGGAGATGTTGGTTCGTGCAACGATTTCACTTTCGAGGATTTCTTGACTCAAGTCTTGCCTTAGAACTGACCAAGGACGACATCGCAGCAATTGACGAGGCCGGTGCCAAAGGGCCTTACTCTCCCTTGATCCGCATCACATTTTTCCAGAGGGCGAGACTGGACATTACGCTCGGTGCCGTGTTGCGGGGGTTCTGCCTCGGTTTACTATGGTTCTTTGTGTACCATTACTGGAATACTGCCGCTGAACGGTGATCATGGCATTGTCCATACACCGAATAGAGCTTGGTTACTCATGCTCGCCGTGACCAATCCACTGTTCGCGGGATTTCTGAGAACGTCCTGGCTGATTGGAAAGCAACCAGAGTCATTCGCTTATCATCAGAAACACGTCGACAGAGAATAACAAACGCGACGCGTCTTGTTGAAATGTCGCGTCCAAGATAAATTGACGCGTTGACCCTAACCCCACGCGTCACTTCACCATCGTCCTCTCTTTCCTGCTAAGGCAAAAAAATTCAGAGGTCTTCCAGATATTTGAATCTATTCCTAACTTCAAACTCGCCTTTTATCTACGAAGATCAGTTGTCTACATCTTGGTATTTGAGAGATTCTGGCTCTGTCACAGAAAAACAAGCACAAAGCTGTCTGGCGCTTAGTCAAGGGATAAATTTACGTGAGCGCGGTTGGTTGAACCTCGCAACTGCCCTCCATCATCCCGCAACTTCCTCCCCTTACTCTTCAATCTTCTCCTCTTCATACTATCGCTGATCGGCGTATCTTGCCATGGCATACGTTTTCAAGCGAGGTGAGTAGAACGCAGCGTCTCCTTTACCCAGATCACTGACTATGAAATAAATAGATGGGTACGTTTTTGATCACGTCGCGTCGCGCTGTGGGCTCATATCTCTTTCGAAAGGCGGAAGGAGCGCGTCCAGTTTGACAAAGTACGTACTCATTACTCAGGTATCCGATCAGTTCAACTGACGATATTCGCTATTAGATCACGACGCGTCTAGACAAGCTTTGCTATGGTCTAGATACAAATCACGTTAACTCAGTAGAGTATGGGATAGCGCGTCTTCTTGTGCGATTATGACTGAATCGTGTGATTAGAGTAACACAGAAGGTCGTGGCGGGTGTATACCAGGGGGTAACAACGGTCGAGCTCGATGTGAGTAAAGGATACCAATTCTTTGGTGTTGATGCAAAACTAACATGCGCGGTTAGAATCTCGCAGCCGAGACTGCAGCATACCTCACAACAAAACATCCCGATTATGCTATCCTTGCTGCGCGCATTGCTATCTCCAATTTGCACAAAGAAACGAAAAAGACTTTTTCCGCAGTTATCAAAGATTTGTATGAGTACAGTGCGTCCCAAATCGGTTCTGTGGTGCTTCAGTATGGCTGATTTTCATCTTAGTAAACCCTAAAAACGGCCGTGCGGCCTCAATGATCTCGAAGGAAACATACGATGTTGTAATGGCCAACGCAGAAATCCTAGATTCTGCAATTATCTACCACCGCGATTTTAACTATAACTAGTACGTTTTCTCGCTATTCATCCTTGTCTGCTCGCTCAACGCGTTTTAGCTTTGGTTTCAAGACCTTGGAAAGGTCATACCTACTCCGAATTAATGGTCGTGTCGCAGAACGACCCCAACACATGCTTATGCGCGTTGCTGTCGGCATCCACGGGAACGATATCGAACGTGCGATTGCGACCTACAATTTGATGTCAGAGCGATACTTCACGCATGCATCACCGACATTGTTCAACGCCGGCACACCTCATCCTCAACTCAGCTCATGTTTCCTTGTATGCATGAAGGATGATTCAATTGACGGCATCTACGACACCCTTAGGAACTGTGCACTTATCAGCAAGACCGCCGGTGGTATTGGTTTGAATATTCATTGCATTCGGGCTACTGGGTACGTATCTGATCTTCTCGTTTCATCTTTCAGTTCCTGATTACAATTTAGATCCTATATTGCCGGCACGAACGGCTACTCTAATGGAATCGTTCCTATGCTTCGTGTATACGACGCAACTGCTCGCTATGTCGACCAAGGAGGCAACAAGAGACCTGGTGCCTTTGCCATCTATATTGAACCCTGGCACGCAGACGTCATGGAGTTCTTGGACCTACGCAAGAATCACGGAAAGGAGGAAGTTCGTGCTCGCGATTTGTTCTATGCTCTTTGGATTGCAGATCTTTTGTACGTAACCCTTTTTTCATCATGTTTCTTATCCCTAATGGCTGTCTCAGCATGAAGCGCGTTGAAGCTGACGAAGAATGGTCTCTATTCTGTCCCAACGAAGCGCCTGGATTGGCTGATGTTTGGGGTGAAGAGTTCGAGAAGCTTTACGTCCAGTACGAGAAGGAGGGGAGAGCAAGAAAAACCATCTCCGCCCAGAAACTATGGTATGCCATCCTTGAGTCCCAAATCGAAACTGGCGGCCCCTTCATGCTCTACAAAGACGCTGCGAACGGTGAGCTCCACAATACTATCCTCTGACCTGGTCTCATATCATGCTCTAGCCAAATCGAATCAAAGGAATTTGGGCACAATCAAGTCGTCCAACCTTTGTACGGAAATCATCGAGTACTCATCACCAGATGAGACCGCTGTTTGCAACCTGGCTTCACTTGCTCTTCCCACTTTCATTACCAATGGCAAATACGACTTCCAGAAGTTACATGCTGTAGCCAAAGTCGTCGCCTTCAACCTCAATCGTATCATCGACATCAACTACTACCCCATTCCTGAAGCACGTCGTTCCAACACACGCCACCGTCCCATCGGTATTGGTGTGCAAGGTCTGGCCGACACCTTCATGGCTCTTCGTATGCCTTTCGACTCCCCTCAAGCGAAGGAGTTGAACATCCAGATCTTCGAGACCATCTATCATGCTGGTCTAGAAGCGAGCGCGGAGATCGCTGAAGTTGATGGGCCATACGAGACCTGGAAAGGAAGCCCGGCTGAGCAAGGTCAACTTCAGTTTGACCTTTGGGGTGTAACACCAACCAGCCTGTGGGATTGGGCTACGCTGAAGGAGAAGATTGCGCGAACGGGTTTGAGGAACTCGCTCCTTACCGCGCCCATGCCTACTGCGTCGACAAGTCAGATTCTTGGCTTCAACGAATGCTTCGAGCCATACACAAGGTGATATTCCCTATCTTGACTATCTTGATAGCTTCTTTGCTAATCAACTTCAATAGTAACATTTACACTCGTCGTGTCTTGGCCGGCGAGTTCCAGGTTGTATGCCCTTGGTTGCTACGCGAACTCGTGGACCTTGGTCTTTGGGATGATGCGATGAAGAACATGATCATCGCCCACAACGGATCCGTTCAAAATATCCCCACTATTCCTGACGAGACCAAGGCTATCTACAAGACCGTTTGGGAGATCAGTCAAAAGAAGGTTCTGGACCTCGCTGCTGATCGTGGTGCATACATCTGCCAAAGTCAGAGCTTGAACGTCCACTTGCAAGCTCCTACTCTCGGGCAACTCACTAGCATGCACTTCTACGGTTGGAAGAAGGGTCTCAAGACGGGGATGTATTATCTCCGGACGAGGCCTGCGGCTCAGGCTATCCAATTCACTGTTGATCAGAGTGTGTTGAAGGATGCCAAGAAGCAGACTGCGACTGCAAATGCTGCAAGGAGTGCGGCCGCTCGACCGAATGGCGCTACCCCCTCCAGAGTCCTCGCGTCACCATCCACTGTTTCTTCTCCGTCAACGCCCGCGCCAGTGACTCGGGTTGCCCCAGCACCGGCACCCGCTCCCGTTGTTGCCTCTCCTGCTCCAGCAGAACCAGCTACGCCTTCTTCGGCCACAGCAACGGACAGTGATAGCCCCGCTCCACCAACAGTAGCTTCGGTTGACGCTCTTGAAGGACTCGACGAGGCTACACGCAAAGTTGCGGAGGCTGACCCCGAGTTTATGGCCGCTCTCGTCCGGTTGAAGGAGCAACAGCTCGAAGATGCCAAGTTGCAATGTTCGTTGGAGAATAAGGAGGCGTGTTTGATGTGTTCTGGTTGAGGAATGTTCGAGCCTGTCGTTGAAGTGTTGCATATTACAGTTGTGCGAAAACCGTGTAACCAATGTATCGTTGTACGTCTCCATGTTTTGGTTGTCCTTTTTTCGTTGTTTTTCTGGTGTAATCGACCTTTTCCCTCCATGATTTATTTTGACTGGTATTCATGATGCGCCCATACCTCGTGCAATGCAACAGTGGGAAAAACTTGTCCGCAGTTATAACTGCCCTTTATTATTGGTATCCGCCTTGCTCTGCTTCATTCGAGGTGTTCTCGCAATCCCGGGCAACGTCTTCCGCGCAAACACCCACTTCAATCGGGATGGCCACCCCAGCACCAGCATCCAACTTCGGCCTCTCTGATCATAGAATCGTCAAGACTGAAGATGTACTACGTGAAATATTTCGGGCTCTTGAACTGGACCACTTGATGTCGATGAAGGAAATCCGGAGCAATCGGCGTGCATTGGTGCGAGCTGCAAGAGCTTGCAAGGCATTTCGGCAGCCTGCACTCGATGTCCTTTGGTCGTACCAAGATAGCTTCGTGCCTCTATTCCGCTTACTTGGGCCAGCATTTATCAAGCTTGAGGGCGCAAACTATAGCTACTCATTTGTAAGTCACCTTAGGTGAGTTATACACTGAACTTAGCTCGGTATATCACAGGATGTTAGGGGACCAATCGACCTGGACCACTGGACAGCCTTCTTGGATAGAGCGCATAGTGTCCGAACCTTGGTCCTCACTGCAACCCGTTCAATCCGCCGCCCTGCCTTTTTGTGCGTCTTGCAGAAGGCAGCTGGCCCGATTTTCGTCAATCTGCGTAGCTTGTCCATGAGTATCACTACCGAAAGCGACATCGAACTCTCACTCCTATCCCTTCCCAATCTCCAGCACATCGACATCAATTCGATTACCAAAAACACGGTTTCCATTGTGGAGTCCCTCTGCGCCGATCTTGGCCATCTTCGCAGTCTATCTCTTCGTTGGAGTGAAGCTGACTCTGGTCCGGTGACGTCCTGCATACTAAGAAGCATTCAACAACTTACATCGTTAACATCTCTCAAAATATCGAGCAAGTTTGCGCCAATAGAAATGGACTTTCTCGTTCATCTGGGGACACTCCAGTTCCTCTCGAGTTTGGAACTCCAATGCACAGGAAGGTCATAACACAATTTCGATCACTTTCCGACGTCAAGTTGACCACCAGTGACATCACCCTAGCCGAAGAATTATTGAGGGGTATACAGGGTGACTGCCTATCTCGAGTTCATGTCACATTGACAGGAGGAGGAGGAGACTTGTTGGAAAAGGTTATGGTCGCCATGTTCCAGGACCCAAGCTACTCAAGACCTGGCAGAAATCAAAATCTTCTGAGTTTTCGTTACACGGAGCCTGAGGGCGAGTTCGACGCTCGGAAAATACCGATTGACATCTCGAGCTCCGGATTCTATCCATATACCAGCTACCATCCAACGAGCTACTTTCCAACTTCCGTCAGCAGGCTACAATACCTTGAGATTGACTCCCCTCGGTATTATATCAGCACACATTCTCGCGTCTTGCGATTGTACACCGAAGTGCACTATCGAAGCACCCTGACGACTCTCATACTCCCTCTCGTCCCGGGTTCCAACCCTATCGGTTTGGAGGAATTGACCTGTATCGTGAACAACTATCCAAGGTTAACGTTCCTACAAGTGTACGTCGATCCACAAGAACAACCTCTTCCCACCGAACTTCCGAGCCCTATTCCTGGATCTCAAATGAGGACGTTATCACTCGGGTCAGCGGTCGTGTTCAGCTCAATGAAAGAGGCCATCAAGATCGCCGACTATGTTGACCGTCTTTGTCCTCGCCTTTCAGCCTTGTTTGGAGGTAATGGGCAAGCGGGTTGGGACCAGGTGTTTGAACTGATTCAATTGTATCAGAACGTTCGAAGTGGGTGTCGCACTTGAGGCGTTGAGGCCTGAGGCCAGACCATATGACCCTCCAGAAATGCAGCCTTCTGTTCTTCGCAATCCTAATAGAGGAAAACATCAGGTGCTAGATAACCAGTTTGAGCCGGGAAACCATACAGTGATTTGGAGGCAAGCCACCCGACTCTGGGAAAGTCCTGGCATCATGGCGTCAGTATCGAACTCTGAAAGTCTCTTTACTGGGGGCTACGTGCAGTCGATGTACATAAACCTAAGGAAGAGACGGATACCCTGTTTGTGCCTGGAAAACGGGTATTTTCGCGGACACCAAATTTTGGGAGCTTCCCGGGTCCTGCGCCGATGTCTCGTGCAAGAGTGGGAAAAACTCGTCCGCAGTTACACTTACAGCTGCCTTTTGTTGTCGCTAATTACTACCTTACTCTGCTTCCTTCGAGGCGTTCTTGCATTGGTAGGCAATGCCTTCCGCGCAAACATTCGGGATCATGGCGACACCCCCAGCACCCACCTTCAGCCTCTCTGACCACAGAATCGTCAAGACTGACGATGTTCTATGTGAAATATTTTGGGCTCTTGAATCGGACCATTTCATGTCGGTGGATGAAATCCGCAGCAATCGGCGTGCATTGGTGCGAGCTGCAAGGGCTTGCAAGGCATTTCGGCAGCCTGCACTAGATGTCCTTTGGTCATACCAAGATAGTTTTATGCCTCTGTTCCGATTGCTTGGCCCGGCATTCGTTGATATTGGAAAGGCAGGCGGCTCTTCATTTGTGAGCCACCTCGGGTGTTATACACTGAACTAGGCTCAGTGCTGAGTGCATCACAGGATATTAGGGGGACAATTGACGCGAACCGCTGGAGAACGTTCTTGAACAGGGCTCACGGTATCCGATCCTTGGTGGTCGTCATGCCCCACGCAATTTGCCGCCATGCCTTTATGCGCCTCTCGCACAAAGCAGGTGGCCCAATTCTCGTCAATCTACGTAGCTTTTCAACGACCATCACGCCCGAAAGGGAAATCGAATTTTCGCTCCTATCCCTTCCCCATCTTCACCGCATCGAAATAAACTCGATTAGCAAAGGGACTGTCTCTATGGTGGAGTCTCTCTGCACCGATCTTGAGGAGAGCCCCCACCATCTTCAGAGCCTGTCCCTTTGTGGAGATGAATCCAGCCCAGTGACTTCGTGCACACTAAAAAGTATCAAAGAACTTACCGGGTTGACTTCTCTCAAGATATCGGGCAAATTTGTGCCGATGGACATGGACTTTCTCGTACACCTTGGGACGCTTCAATCCCTCTCGAGTTTGGATATACAATGCATAAAAGGCCGCTTTAATGTTTCTGGGGGCATAAAAGGATTTCCATCATTATCTGACTTCAAGTTGACCACGAGCGACGTCCGTCTAGCCGAGGACTTCTTCAGAGGCATACATAGTCGTAACCTATCTCGCGTTCACGTCGCAGTGACAGCGACAGGAAGTGAAGACATCTTGAAAAGACTTATTCAGGCCATATTTTGGGACTCGAGATTGGCCAGAAGCCGAAATCTCTTAACCTTATGTTATGAGGACGTTACCCTCAACGGCAGTCCGAAAATCCCAATTGATTACACAGGCTACTTTCCAAGTGACGTCGGGAGGCTACAATGCCTTGAAATTCATTCTCCCCGATATAATATTGACACCACTTCGAGGACGTTCGTCAGCGGGGCATACTACCGAAGCAGCCTGGTGACTCTCATACTCCCTCTTGTCCCAGGTTTTCAGCCGATGGGGTTAGGGGAACTGGCCTCTGTTGTGAACAACCATCCAAAACTAACGTCCCTACAAATCTACATCAGCCCACAAGACTGCCGAACGCCCCTTCCTACGCAAAATCCCAGCCCCAGCCTTCGATCTCAGATCAAGACGCTATCCCTTGGGTCGGCAGTCGTGTTCAGCTCCATGGATGAGGCCATCGGAATCGCCGAATATCTCGACCGTCTTTGCCCTTACCTCTCAGATTTAACTGGAGACGGCGAGCAAGTGGGAGGTTGGGGCCAGGTGTTTAAACTAATTCGGTCGTATCAGGAAGTTCGAAGGGTGTACTATGCTTGAGGTGCACTAGGATCCGTCATCGGGCAATAATTGATTCACACTCACCTCCCAGTGTAATGTATATGAATTGGATGTGAAAGTTCGCTCAACTCGAGGATCGATATCGGTTGTTACCAGATCAAGTTTAATCCGTTGTTACCCTCGATAGTGCTTACCAGTATCGGTGCATGTCATGCCAGTGCGAACAAGCAGATGGCTCGGTGTGTGGGTATGTTCCTCCAGAGATGCAGCCTTTTGTTCTTCGCAATCCGAATTGAGGAAAACATCAGGAGCTAGATAACAAGTTTGAGTCACAAATCAAGTGTGAAAGTGAATACAACTTCCTAAGGAGGCCCCGGGAAACCATACAGTAATTTGGAGGCAAGCCACTCTACTCTGGGAGTATCCTCAGGCTGGCATGATGGCATTTTAATAGCACCGAACTCTAAAAGTCTAGCACCTTACAATTCCTTTGCTCACTTTACTGGGGGCTACGTGCAGTGGTGAATTTGATGTAAACCCAGCCTCCTCCCCATGCGATTTTCTGGCGTGGGAGTTTTTTCAGGGAAAAACGAAACTTGCAGTTTCGCTCCCTCCAGAACGGAGACGTAGTTTCCGGTTGCGGAGAAACCATCCCTCCACTAGAATTGCCTGGGTAAGAGGCTGATGTAAACCTAAGGAAGAGACGGATGCATTGTTTGTGGCAGCTTGAATGGTTTTATTCCAGACGCACAGCCACCTACTAGTTCAGCAGCCATTTACATAAACAACCCCAACCTCAAGGCCTCAAGCTCAAGCTCTAGCTCCCGATCCACTCTCCCGATTTGACCAGAGATGTCAGGCTCTGGCATCAGAAGACCTCAGCCAAACTAGCTGCACGCTCCCGTGCAATTGACGAGTCCATCAAGCGCGAACATCGCCTCCAGCGCAAAAACCGTGGTGGCAAGGTTCTTGTATTAGGTTTCTCCATACACCCCAAGTTCATTCACAAAATTTCAACTTATTTTATGCAATAGGTCACAGTGGCACGGACGCTGGAAAATCCACATTCCTCAACCAGTTAGAGCTCATGTATAATGATGGGCCGTCACACTCAGATCTCGACCAATGCCGCATACGTATATCATGGGCGGTATCTAACTCTCTCACCGCGTTCGTACAGTGCCTAGTGCACTTGAATTATACAGTGCCACATGAGATTGGAGAAGTACACAATCGGTACCCAGGAATACATATGATACCAGAGCAGTGTGCCGCCAAGGTTCATGAACTCTGGACAAATTCAAAGATACGTTCAACAGTAAGTAAAAATTGGTGTCTAGTTGATTGTGGGCCCCACGTGGAATAGTAAGCGTTTTGTCTTCTGTCCCAATAAATTTACTGATCATCGAGCAGCTTTCTGGATAATATCCTACGGATGGCTTCTCGCGACTATCATCCGACGGCCAATGATGTGCTAAGAGTCAATTTCTCTCCTCAAACACAAGTAAGAACTACGATTATTCAAGCGGAACCACGTCAACGGTGAGCATTGCAATATTCCGATGCTACAGTATTCCGACACTGCGCTTATACTACTAGCACTCCAGCTTGGAATTTTTTCAGCTGAACTCCATGCCTTCTTATTGTTGGAAGTGGCGGCCCTTCTTCGAAGATGTCGACCTGGTTATGTACTTTGTCGACTTTGCGAATTATCAGAGTATTCTGGGTGAGTTGACAAACCAAGTGTTCAGAAGGCGCCCGAACTTATTGACAGATTCGACTTACACGTTTGGCTCTATTGTAAATTCCTCCTTCTATGCAAGGCATCCGTTCATTGTCGTCTGTAACAAAGTCGACGTTTTCAAACACAAACTTTCCAAGGTGCAATTTTGTGTTGAGCCAATGAATTCGTTTCTGACATTCTACAAGGTTCCCTTGACTTCTGTATTTGACGATTATGGTGGAAGCACAGTTGAATCTGTTGCAATGAATTATATCATAGAGAAATTCGTACAACAACGCCGATTTGTGGCCCGCTCGATAGCGCGGTCCCCTACGATATTTATGTGAGTACAAGTACCCATTCACCCGGGATCCCATTTAGATGATTGACTTCGTAAGGTCCGGGGATACAACCGACGCGACATTTGTCCAAGAGTTGCTGGGGAGGGTTCAATCCGAGGTTACTGCCTCCAGATTGATGAGGGAATTTTGACGGATGCCATTCGCTCTTATGTTGTGTTTTCCCAAAATTTCCATCGATTTTATTTTATTTTATAATTTTTGGGTATTTTTCTACGCGCAAATCATGGCCTTGGTAGTCATGGCTTGAAGGAAGTCGCTAGAAACTTGCCAATGGGTTTCCGAGGTTAGCAAATACTATCTTCCTGAGGAGGCAAAGTCTCGGTCATGCAGCCACGATGAGATGTAAAAACGAATTGACGTGGACGACTAAGAAAACTGGGTGCACAGCCACCGGCATGGTTCCTACCAGAGCGCTCGTGAAGGGGCGACTGCATGCGCTCTCCTTCAACATTATTCCTCTCTGTTTCCCGCCAAATCCCCAGCGGCTCACGTCGTCAATGTGTTAATACCCTCGCTTCACGTTTTCCTCAGAACGCCAGATGCTCCAGTTCGACGTCTAATCTGAACTCGGTCACTCCCCACACAACACCAGTTGACCCGACTCCAAGTTCTTCCAGGAGCTCTGGTTCAGCGGCGGTTTCTTCGGAATCTAATAATACAACAAGTTCGGGGCTCAATGATTCTATTATTGAGATGCTCAAGCAGCGTACGTCGCCATTGATATTTTTATCCTGTATTCTAATTCTTCACTTTCGTGTAGAGAGACGCGAAGAACGACAAAACCCTGGTCGAAATGAATACAAAATTGGAGCGTTCACGAAAGCAATCAACCTTCTCAGCTCTCTGGACTATCCAGTTCGTACAGCTTCCCAGGCCATAGTCGTATGTCCAGTTGTTTGAGCTGTGTTCGTGTGACCTCATGTTCACCCATTTTTCAGTTGAAGGGGGTAGGCCTTGGAATTACACGACGTATTGTAAACTTTTTGGATGAACGAGGTCAGGTACGAAGCTTTCTTGGTCTTGTCATACGCGTAGTTGACCCGAGATAGTATGGCGTTGGCGTCAGCGAAGCGAACCGTGAAGAGGACGAGAAGATGAAGGTGCAATTGGCTTTGGAGGGTGTTCCTGGAATTGGGTGTGTATCTCACAAGCGCCACTTCTAACGGAATCTGACACATATCTTAGCCAAGCGAAAGCCCGAAACTTGGTTGAGGCAGGATGTAAGACCGTCGAAGACCTTCAAAAGCCCGAGTTCCAGAGGATGCTTTCCTCTTCTCAACGAATTGCGGCGTTGTATGAGGGACACCTACGACAATCCGTTTCAAGAGAGGAATCAGAGGCAGTCCTGGTAAGACTCATATAACTCTTTGCGAAGCTTAAATCCATTAACCATTCGTAGAGCTTCCTACAGCGAAATTTGCCTAATAATTATTCCATCGAGCTCGTTGGGTCATAGTACGTCGCATTTTCCACTTGTGCACGCGTATCCCTCATCATATGCTCAGCCGCCGAGAATTCCCCACCTCTCCATCAATTGAAGTTTTACTTCACCACCCAGACCACGTACACGTACCCTTTCCACCCGTTCCCCCACCTTCCCCCACAAAATATGCTAACACCTCACCTCGGACCTTTTTTCCGGGATCACTTCCTGTCAAATCCCGGGAGTCCAACAAGTTCTATCAAGACATGGTCAAGGGGATGGAAACCCGTGGTCTTATTGCTTCTACGAAGACAGTCGGCGAGAGAAGGTGGCAAGGAATTGTGAGAATACCAAATGAGAATGAGGAGAGGTGGCACCGTGTCAATGGTATTCGAACACAAGAGGGGACCTATAGAATGATGATGGTCCAGTAAGTTCATCATGCCTTCCTCGTGAATTGTACATGCCATAACTCCCTTTCTTCTCTAGTCTTGCACCTCAAAAGTCGATAGGGTCTGCGTTGTTGGCGTTAACAGGAGATTCAGACTTTTTGCGGCATCTTCGCCTTCGCGCATGGCGGGTTGGTATGTATCTGGATGAATACGGGCTATGGAGATGGAATTCTCGGAACGGTAACAGTGGAGAACCTGATGTACCTGTGGCCCCAGAGGCTAGCGATGATCGAGCCACGCTTGAAGAGGAGGAGGATACCGTAGAACGGGGACACTGGAAGCTCATGCGGACACACACCGAGGAAGAGATACTCGTTGAGTTGGGATTGGATTGGGTTCCACCTGAACGAAGAAACTTGGCATACCTCAGCGACAAGTCGAAAAGTAAAAAATAGTTAGGTTAATCGGTTCATATGGGATACACTGTTGATCTTTGGCATGAGTTTCCAGTCGCGACTTCAAAATTGAAACGAACAAAATCCAAAGATGAGTAAAACCGTCCATCCTGTTAATGATACAACATGAGATCTATTGTGATAAAAATCGTCCACTCGACTCCACAACAACAACTCCTAGCCAAAGTCCACAAAGAAGGTCGAATGATTTTAGCGATAGACGTGAAAGCGTTCGTCATGCAACTGGATAATCGAGGTCAACGAAGAGCTTGGAAAATGGGATGGAAGAACTTACAATAATGGTAAAGGGGGTGTGAGATGGTCGTGCGAGGATATCTCAAGCAACGACGCAGTATGTGTTAGTTCCACCGCTGGGAGGTTCCTCGTCGTTGGTGGGGATGGTGAAGACGATGTCTTCGACTGCGATGGTGTAGGAATCCATATGGAGGATGGGTAAGGCTGAGAGAGAGGTTGGTGGAGGTGAAGACTGATTGTCTGGAGAACACCTGATGCTCATCATCAGTCTTTATATCCAACTCTTCCCCCTCACGAGAAATATCCCCATTTCGATATAGGAATGGAGGGCATCCTGTACTTTGCGCGTCGATGAGCAACCGAAGGACGAGAAATTACCGGCGTTGGTTTCGGGAACCCTCGAAGCAAATCGAAGGGGTAGAAACAAAAAGACTTAAGGGCTTAGATACCGGATGTCTAATTGTTCTTTCGAGGGGAGGCCGCATTTGGTTTCTCGGGTCAACTTAGATGTTTTTGCTCTGCGCTCATTGGTGAATGAAATTAGATGGGGTAGATTGACAAGACAAAGAGCCATGTGCGTACCTGGAGGGTACCATCCTGGATGTAGTTGAAAACAATAAGAGAAATCGTTTTAGGCATGATTTCTCCGAAACGAGGGAAAGACAATAAGCTTGAACTAGATCTGGTGGACCACGGTGGTCGTACGATCGGTCCCCTCATCCATATTTACCTCCTTCCGTAAGAAACGAGGCTTGGAAGAGGGGACGAAGCAACGCCATGCAATGATGAGGGACACATGATATGGCCAGGAAAATGAGTGATGGTCGTCCTCCGGACCTTCTGAATTGCGCAAGAGAATAGGCATCCGATTTGAGAAGTACAGTAACAAGCTCGCCGTGGACTGACGTCACTGCTGTTTCCCGTAGGCGAAGGTACTAGCCACGCCAGGGCAAAAAAACTTGGACGTTATTGTTGAACGGGGCCCTACGAAAGTTAAATTTGATTTAGCGTGCTATGACGGGCAAGACCTGAAAATCGACCTTTGGAAATTAGGGCTTACCTCGGCTTTTTTTATTGTTCAGGAGAACAATTACAGCAGAAAGGCTATTCATTTTTCTGAATACCGGATCCGTTGGCCAAGGGCGAGAGGGACTCGGATGATGGATGTTTGGTCCTGGCCTCCGACCCAAACATGCCTGGGAATTTTCCCAACCTTCAGCCTGATGTTTCGTCCTGACCGTCGAGGTCAATAGCGGCGTATGCGTAACTGACATGCATTCGTTTCTACCTGGCCTTTATGTCCCTGGGGATCCTGCTCTTGCGGCTACGATGGGTTCCTGCCACTGGTTACCTTGATGAAAATACTATTATCGATTTCGAACCACGACTGGTCCAGGCGGGCAGACCCTTTGTATTGCTTCGCCGTCCCTGGGCGCTGGGACGTGGCTTCGAACCAAGCTTCGAACTCGAACTCCAAAAGGTCACCTCAATTCTTGTCGACCCTCTTAGAACTTTCCATGTACTTCGTCTCCTCCGGTCGTAGCATTGACGGCCTTGTTTCCGCTTGTAGCGGAAATCTACACATCGGTCTCCTGTCCAGGGATTTTATGCATATGGCCTGGAAACCTGATCTATTTTGCTCTCTGGCCCAAGTTCGTCCGATATCTATGACCATCCCGCTCGCAGATAATTCTTACTGGTCTCTCACTGCAACGTCGAGGGACTCGGTTGTCACTCCAGTAAGAATATCCCCCGCCGGTCGGACCATTGCAGATCTCCGTCATCGGGGATCAGCTCGTCAATCGACTCTGGATATACTGTGTCGCTGTACCTTGAGCAGTGTTATTCGGGCCCTTGTCATTTATTGCTATTGTTTTTCAGCTCTACAGTAGGACCAGTCCCGGCCTTCGTGCTATCGGTAAACTATTGTTCGTGATATTCGCGGTTTTACGATGACGAATACCGAACTCCAAAATGGCCTAGGTCAACCAGACAATAAACTATCCATCGACAGGGTCCTAGCGGTCACTCGTCCGCGAGCAACTGCATTCCAAATTCAAGTTTCGATCCAGAGTTCTTTGGAAGGAGAGAGTGTCCGAGCACAGAGGATTTTGGGTATAAATACATGAAGGTTTCGACTCTGGAGGCCTCAGACACTCGTCTACTTCTTTATCGCTCTCAAACACAAATGGAATCCTTCGCTATCACCAAAGTCGAAGACATCGTCTTCATCCCCACTGACGGAGAGGAACCTCCCGGCAGTGGTGACAACACCTACTGCGTCGTTGCTTGAGTTATCTCGCACGACATGGTTTACACCACTTCCATTATCAGGCAAGCTACTTCGCCCTTGACCGTCGTTGTTCATCCATCTGACATTATTCTTGCTGCACAGTTAAACATTATCGTTATCTCTGCGTGGGCATTGGTTTTCTTCCGGTTGTAGGAGAGTTTTATGTTGCACAAGAGATGGTGTTATTCGATCTTCTTACTGATGTGTAGTTTATACTTTTGTGAAGCAAACTTGTACTGTATTCTTGTAACTGCGCACCAATCACCTAAGTTTGGGTCACCCTATCATTGGCTTACCGTGTGAACATATTACTGAATGCGAAATTGGTTGATCGGCTCGAGCTTCACTCGACCTTGGCCGTGTTCGTGAACGACGTGAAGGCACAACCCGCCACCACACCTTCAGTAAAAGGCCAACATAATTCGCGCGGTAACCTCAACGAACAATGGCAGAAAACTCCAATGCACCGTCCTTTCCGCCCGCAAACGCGTTCGGCAACATGTCTGACTACCAGCTGCGACAAACAATCTCACAACTTTCCACCGCAGCTGGGAACGCAACTTACGCGTCACCAGCACCCCAAACTGCTCGTAATGCCAGTAAGTTCATCAACCCTTCACCTCGTCATTGATCCTCACCCTATGACGATGATGAAGCCTATCTCAAAAACTTGCACACATGGTCGACCACAACCCCACCTAAAACACCTGTGGCTACATCACGACCTTCGCGTGCGCGTACAACGCGTACAACACAGTTGGCTGCACCCCCCACAACTTATACCAATACAGCGCCTGTGCGCGTAGCGCCAGTTCCAATTCCCCAGCCTATCGTGCCTGCGGTACCACCAAACCCACCACGAGCACCAATTCCAACAACCCCTCAAGCATATCAGTCTACGTATGGCTCACGCCTCCGAACGGGATGCACATTGTTGATGCAACCAGTACTTGTTAATACAGCTGCAACATCTACTCGCGCAGCCGCCAGACGAGGGGGTGCCGTCAACTATGCTGACCCAGGGTCTGGGGATGATCTACCCGATGCTGGCGCCTTGGACTCAGATGATTCGGATTTCGTGGCTAGTGGTGGAACACGGACAGCTATCCGACAGAGTCGAGCGCGTATGGGGACAGGCATGACTGTATTCAACTCTACGACAGGTGTTTCCTCACCTGCGCCAATGCAAGCGATGAAACAACTGAGCACCCATTTGGATCAGACTTATTTAGGAATGATCCCCCCTTCGAGGTTTATCAAGTCCCGGATAATAGAACCTATGAAATATGAACCAATGTAAGCTTTTTTTTCAGGCGCCCATCGTTTTACATTCGCCTAACTCTGCACGATAGACATCAGGACGTTGTGGATCGACAAGCGCAGAGGCGCTCAGCTTTGGTGCCTATCCGGGTAGAATTCGAAACTGACACACATCGCATTAGAGATTGTTTCGTCTGGAATATTCATGAAACTACAATAACGCCTGAAACATTTGCGGCGACGTTTTGCAACGACCTCGACTTGTCGAGCACTTGGGCAGACACCATCGCCAATCAAATACGTGCGCAGTTAGAAGACCATGAAGGAGTCGCTTCGATGGAGTTAGGTCAAGATGGTGCACTAGAGGAAGGTTTGGCGGCTGGTGACGAGATTCCAGAGTGTCGTGTGATACTAAGTGTACGTTCATCTCCTGAGTTGTGACGATCTCGGACTTTAACCTGCTACTCAGATCGATGTCCAAATTGCGAACCATCATCTCATGGATCACATAGAATGGGATCTATTGTCACCGCTATCACCCGAAGTCTTTGCGCAAAAGTTATGCATTGAGCTGGGGTTAGGCGGCGAGGCAATTCCCCTCGTTGCACATGCCGTCCACGAGGAGATCATGAAGCACAAAAAAGATGCAATCGAGTGGGGCGTTATTGGTGGGGAAAAGGATACAGTGGATGAGACAGCGGCAGGTGCCGAAAAACCTAGGGATAAAAGTGGCTTTGGACTCGTCAAGGACAAGACAGGCTTAGGCCTCGGTTGGGGTAGGGCACCGAAGGATGGGAGAGGACCTAAGATACTTCGAGGTGTTTGGCGAGATTGGGTGGAGGCAGAAGAATTCAAAACTCAATTCGAGGAGCTCACAGTCGAGGAGGTTGAACGCAGAGAGGTTGAACGGGAACGTGCTAGTCGGTACGTTATTTCGCTTGGAGTTCGCCGTGCTTGTAATGCTAACCGTTGTATGCAGCCGTCTACGGAGGGAAACTTCCAAATTCCAGAGTTCTGCGAGGAGACGGAGATGATCTTCGCTTCTTTGCCTTTCTTGATTCTATGGGCGTTTTTTTTGTCAACGTTCAGATATCAGTATCCTGTACTGTATGCCGCGCAGTTCACGACTCCCTCGAATTATTCTACACCTGTGTCGCCGAAGCATAATAATAAAGTACAGTACTGTAACGCCTTTGTTGGCTCTTCCATGACAGGGCTGGGTCGCGCGCTTCCTTCGACGCGGTCTCCGGGTTGACACCAACCATGCTGTCTGTTGATTGTCGAACTGTATCACACTTCCATCTTTGACTACGTCAAACGATCGTTATCAACTGGTCAAGTCTAACTCGTGTTCGGGGATCGAGGCCTCAAATGAAATGGGTATTGGGGTCGGAATGAAACGATGACGAGAACCATGGAGAACAGATGAGATGATGAGCTTGTTGTAAAGGTGCTGTGCGTGTAGTTCTCGAACGTTGGCCGACACGAGGCCTCCGAAATTTTTTCTTCATGTGTTTAAACCCCCGCCCCGTGCCAGCGACCACCCTCACCTTCGTTTACGAGGACTCTCGTTGATCCTATCACCTTTCGGCGTCTTTTCTTGGTCCCTGTGCTAACAATTTTCTCTAGATGCTCGTTCATGTGAACAGGCTGTTGAAGTTCACGGATTGATCTTGTACAGCGGTTATTTCACTGTCAAATCCCTCCATCATGTGGTCATGACGGGGCCACATTTCGAAACGGCAAAAACAAACGACAGGAACTGAAACGATACGTCACTTCACGCCATGCGTAGCATCAGCGTGTTGTACTGCTGTAAGCAAAACATTCAATTCACGAAGGGTACTGAAGTTTTTACTGAACTTTGACGTAGTTACCGGAGACTTATTTCGGGCTTTGTGAGTGGTATATATGTGAAGAAGAATCTCACAATTCATAGCGCAGATTCGATAGAACAGCCTTTGGAAGATTTGGGACTCGAATGCACAACTCACAGAATCATATTCCACAACCCTGTGCAGTGCATTTTTTCATCAGACCCCTCTTACGCGAATACAGCCGTGCAATGCGGCTTTGGAGATGAACCCCCACACGATGCGGTATGTAGTTGGAGATAAGTCCAGGTGTGTGCCGGACTTTCAAATAGATTTTTATGCGGCTGATACCTTAAAGTTACCTTCTCGAGGGTTAGCTATCGATTTTTCTGTCCAATTTCATTTTCGTGTTCATATGTTACGGTACCCTGCCGGCATCCCTGAATTGCTGCATTTCTGACAGGACAGATTGAACAGATGTGGGGGGATTTCAGCATGCCGATTTGTCACCATGGTGCACAACCCCACAACCCTTGGGGTTTGTAGACTTGGCGACACCCTTCACTTTTTTTTTTTCGAAGCGTTCTTGGATGGGCTAACTGAGCATTTCACAAGGTGGAGAATTGGTGCAAGAGTTCGTCGGCCACCGCTGCAAAGCTGATCTAGCGTATGGCCTGATCTTATTGGACCAGCGCATCTATCTCAAGTCCTGCGCCCAGGTGCGCGCAACAAGTGATGTTGATGAATAAGAAGTTGTCACCCACTAGCATCGGCACCAGCTCTTATCGTTGTTCGTCCCCGAAGGGTGCCTCGCGCCGTCATACGGCATCGAGGTACGTTCTGCATGGCCCGTCGTAGCCAAGAGGTACCCTATGCCATACTGCATCTATCATCTTTCCAACCTGATAAATTGTTGGCTGATTTTTATGACATCTTTAACTCACCCGCGATGCGTCTCACTCGTGCTTCCAAGGCTTTTGGATAGGATGGTCGGGACTACGCCGATCAGAGCGAAGTCAAAGACTTCAATAAGCTAACAAAGTTTCGATGTGATTGTTTAGGTATCCTGATGTGGGGATCAATGCACAGTAGCACCGCGATTTGGTGGCGGTGGGCGGCCCCCCAGCCCTTATGGTCTCCTTCGGGTCATCAGCCGAGTCTGCCATGACAGGACGAGACCTCGAACCTCAGCGCTGTCGCGTACGCGTGTCCCAATCAGACCGAATTTGACGTCGGCGGCGACAAGGTGAGTACAATTTTGGAACACTGTCTTTTTCTTACCGAAGCCAAAGTGTCGGCGCCGTCCAGACCCCCCCAAAAAATCCGGTATGCATCACTTCTGATGTAAGTTATAACATCGATTTGGCGCCTTGGGCTGTTGGGGATAAGTTCGTGATTACCCAGGAAGGTATGCAGAATTACTTGATTTCAGGTGATAAGCCAAGGGGTCATGGAGCTCGAGGGGTGGGGGTCAAAGGGTTTGATTTACGACCAACCATCTTTAGGGAAGTGAATTCGGTATCGAGGCCTTAGGTTCAAGGACCTTGAAGTGGGGCAAACGCGCTTGACCGCGTTTTGACAGGGCTCGACCCTCGAGAATCGGGACACGTTTTCTGAGACCGGGGCTTTTTATACGCCCCCTGTCCTTTCCTATTTGAACCTTGGGGAAAAGCTGAGGGGGTGATGACGGAAGTCCTTGGTAAGATTTGGAAAGGATGTTGACGTATGGGTTGACGTAAAGGGGGGGAGATGACTCTCTTTGTTCTTCTGGTGAACTCGAAGTAGCCTAGACTTTGGAGCTCTTTCCCCGCAGTAAGGGCACCACTAGAAGGTGGTATTGCATCCAGGTACATACGGGACTCCTCGCAGGATGATGGAACGCCCGGTACGCACTGCTTCCTGTCAAACTCTTTGCCACGTCCTCATATAACTAATTCTCGATGGTTTAGTCCCATTCTTCGATTTCATTCACTCACAATTCTCGGACTTGACTTGAACTTCGGGAACCCACAATTCTTAGGAACTTGAGGGATGAGGTGATGCGATGCAACACGTTTCAAGTTCATTTTTGACGCGGTAGGTTTTTCATACATTGAACGTATGTATCGGAGACCCTATTTTTTTCTTATACAATACGGTAATGAATTAATTAAGCACCCCCGGCTGGTGCGGCGCAGCAGGTCGTTTCCGTGTGTTCCATTCTTTTTTTGGGCCTTGCGTCGTTTGTATTATCGCACAGCATCGGGTAAGTGAACAGCGGGATGTCGGGCTCGGTGATGTAAGAAATACAAGGATGCGAAGGTTCGAAGCTAGGTATGTGGAATTCCTTGCTGCTGACTGCTGCGAAGTGTTTGCAAATTTGGACCCCAGTTCAGCTGATCCTAATCGAACCCCATCCAATGTATTTACCGATCTGGTGAGTACCACAATCCCCGAGTCGCTGCATAAAACTAATCAACTCCGTGTGTCAGTGCCTGATGTCCCACTTTCTCGAATTTCGAGATCAAGGACCCTCAAAACTTCCTGTGGATCATGATGACATTTTCTGATCTACTGCAATATAATACTACGTGTTGCGGGTTCTTGATTGAACTCGAGGCTTGAATGCCTTGACCGCGGTCGATCAGCTGTTCAAACGCCAATTGTTCCTGCGAGATATGGCCTAACTTACATTACCGTATGGTATGCATGTACATGCACGTACAGGCATTCATTTCAAATTTCAGATTTGGCTAGGGCATCCCGGCGCAGTCTTCGTTGAATTCTGTAACGTACGTGAGGTGTCTCCGGATTTAACGTAGGTTCCTGCGATTTGGAAACTTTGAACCCTGCTGTATTGTCGATTATCTGTGTTTCTTAATTGTTACCTTGAATTCTGATGGTACTTGTGATAAAGGTTGTGCTGCTGCTAGTACGAGTGTAGAGTATTGATTATCTCTAGCCATAGCCTGGCCGGTGTATCAAGTCAAGAATGAGAATTTGGTTGAGAAGAATAGGTAGGATCCCAGACTTGTTATTTTTGGAAATCATATTCCCATAATCGGACACGACTCCATCGTTCCTGTCATCCACGTCCAAATATTCAAACGTTCATCAATCGTCGTGATAATTGTCCTACGAATACGGCGGTAACAGCCTTAGCATATATTTAGATGTAGTGAACTCCCGATACTTTTTTAGGTTTGGCCGTCAAGCTCGTTGGAATGGCCACGGTCGTATGTATTTTGGGGATGGGGGGTGGACTCGGATACGTGTACGGGATAGGATAGGATTGGGCACACGGTAAGTGTGGGTGAGTGGGGATTGTGGAGATGGGGATCAAGTGTGTACTATACTGGTATGATTTGGCGGCCCGGAGGAGATCGAAGAGTCTGGGTTCAAGTACTTACTGATTATTAATAAATTATGGGGAGGTGGGGACGTGGCTGATAGTTGATCATCGTAAGAGTAATCGATGATGATCACGGTCAAGTCGGGGACTAGGGCTACCATCCCACTCGATCTTGTTAGATCTCGATGGTAACGAAGAGGAAGAGGAAGTTTGGGTTCAAACTCATTGAATTTTGCAACAGTTGCAGCAAAAGATCTAACGCGTCAACTTGATGAAAGCCTCCGCCCGGTTTCGATCATCTGGAAGTTCGAGTCGATGCCGAGCTTGACTCAAGACATCGATACCGTAGCGTCGTAGGAAGATCTCGGAGCTGCTTGTCAACTTTATCCCATCTTGGATACAATCCAGTATCGATCTCCTAGTTGTAACTTTCAGAACAAAGGGGGGCTAGGAACAACTCGTAAGTTCAGCTCATTCAATAGAGTTAGAGTTACTACGACGTTGATCCTTGTTCCCCTCTCCTCATCGAGACCCGGCCCTCTCGATGCCTAGTCATGCATCATGAGTAGACTTCGAATTCGATTGCGACGCGAATTGCGCTAGAACTCGTCCGGACAAGTACAATACGCGGTGCGATGCCATGAACACTAATAATGGAACTGCCACTGTCACTGGCAGGGCGAGTGAATGGATGGATTTCAAGAATCCGTTCCCGAGTCTCACGACTCGGGGATGGGGGATGTCGATCCTATACTTAACTTGTATTATATGGAATCCGAGTCTGACAGTGACACTTACTGAATGAAGTTCTGCGGACTCCGGAGGGAGCTCGGGAAGGAAGGAAGAAGAGTGGGAAGTGCTGCAACTAGTGTTTTGGATATTTTTAAAAACGTCGTCAACATGACTTGCAATTGGGCTGGGTTGGAAAAAGTCTGGATGTGCGTGTGAGGAGGCGTCTCGACACTGGCATCTCGGTCATTCCGTTGACGTTTTATTTTTACATGAATAGATTTGGATGACTTACGAACCAGAGATGTCAGCGCAGCGAGTAACGAGTCCGATCTGAGTAGGAACCTCGAGAATTCCAGTGATCGGATGTTCGCTGGTCTCACGACGTGGTAGTTGCCGAAGGAGGTAAAAAAAGTTCAAGTTGCACAGTTGCATGAGATTCTCGAGCTATTAGTGAGTTTCTGAGACGAGTAGTGAGGCGGTATCATGGATGCGCAGTTGTGGAGTGGTCTAAGCAAGCCTGGGGGTATGTGCGTGGTTTCAAGTCCCTTGTCGATTCATTTTTGCCTTAGCTACCAGGCATGGCTTGCGTAGTAGGTGCTGCAAGTTGTCCGTCGATCTGGTGTAAAAATATACCCTTGACGTGAGCTGGTTGATTTCTGGCTTGCTGACAAGAGCATCGCTGTAGGATGTCGTGTGTCGTTTCCACGGTTTCGTTGGCAAGTCGGACCAATTGCACCATGGACTTGGAAGCCAAGGGACGGACGAGTTGCATTGTACGATGATTCACCGATGTTTACTAGTTTACTCTTGATCTTGGTTCTTGGTTGTTCGGCCGCGGGACGGACAATGAATTTATGCATCGAACATCCATAAGATCGAAGGCATACTAAGAAGAAAAAACATAGATAATACGGACGCTGGAACAGGTGTCAATGTCAGACGAAGGTAATGTGGGATGTTCGAATGGTATTCATATTCGACTGCCCATTCGTTCGACTAGAGGTTCTGGATTCTAGAAGAGATCCCCAATTTGAAAGAAATGGGATAAGCCGAGGAGCAGAGTACATATGTCTGGGGTAAGCTAGGCACGTTGTGAGATCTCCGTGGTGAGATTAACTTGTCGAGATTGGGAAAGATTTTCTTGGCGGCGAGGAGATGAATATCGCCAGATGGAACACGAAGGATGACGCCAGCTCAGACGATGAGATGCAGGTGTTGACCATGTATAGTTCATGATCCTGACACCATGAGAAGGAGACCGGAGATATGCGATCCTCGGTTGGGTCTCCAGAGAACTTGCTTAGTAAGGGTGTAAATTCGGGAAAGCAAACAAGCTTTGGGGTTGTGGTGATATTTACACGCTGTGGAAATCGAACTTCGAAGCCTGGTCGCAGTGTGGCCTCGGCCAGCCAGGAAGCGTCTGCTTCCCAGTGATGATGATTCTGCACCATGTATGGCAGATTGAACGAGTCGATCACTGATTGACGCCCTACAACGGGGGCTACCGGGTGGATCTGTCTGATACTTATGAGACGCCTGGAGGTGGAGAAGTGGGTCGTGCATGGTACAGCATAACCGACGTTAGCGTCGAAAGGGACGAAACAATGAGCAAGAAAAACAAGGCGATCCATCATGCGTGTATTGCGGAAACTGACGTACTGGCGATTGGCACAGCTATCGGCGGCCTCAGGGCTGATAAACTCCAGGTTGCGACCTGGGGCACAATAACATTGCACGATGGAATGCGTCACAAACCGTGGGGTGGTTACCGGGTGTCTTGGTGACATTTAAAAATGTGCTGCAAGCTCGCAACCCTTCGGCGGTACAGTCTGCGAATGGCTACCGGAGGCGCTGGGTGATTTTCACATGACATTGATAAGAGATCGCAAAGGGCGAGATAAGGCGGGAGGGTGAATGAAGTAAGCGATCAGATTGCAACTGAGATGTGGGGTAACCGCAGGCTTCTGAGGAGCGAACTTCCGATCAAGGGGATGCCAGGCGTTGCCTTGTCCACTCTTTGGGCTGGGAAAGGGTCCCGCCAAACGTGGCAGCATCGAACGACAACGTGTAACCGCATGGGTCATCGAGCAATGCTTTCTCAACGAACGTTTGGACTGTATCCCGCTCGAGAGATTGTCCGAAACTCCGTGCTTTCTTGATGAAACGGACGCCTTTTTCAGAGGAAAATCTTCGGGCCGAGGGTAAAGGGTCAAATCGTTGTCAAACACCTCCAAGTCGGCAAGCCGCGGCAACGTGGCCAAGGAGAGGGTGAATGCGGGGAAGCGGAGTCTGACAAAATAATCGAAAAATAAATATTATTTTTGGAAATTTGTGGAAAAGTAAATTGGGCAGGATTTGAGAGATTCCCTGATTTATCGAACCCCATCGGGTTGGACTTAGAATTTGCTCCCCACGTTTCTTTCTCTCCTGTACCACCACCATCGCCGCAACTCTCCCCTTCATTCTCTCTTCTCCGCAGTTCTTTTCGGCGTTGGCACTACCATTCGTCTGCACGCCCTCCTCCTCTCCTCCCGGATTTTCTCCGGATATTTCACCCCCCGACTTGCGGGGTTTGCTTTCGTATCCAAATAGCCGGACAGTATCTTGGATATCGCCATAATTCCATTTCTCCATATCACATCACTCCCAAATTCTACCGCACCGGGACTTTGCGCACAATCGCCTTATGAACCAGGGCAGCGATTACCCAGGAAATACTAGATTCTAATCACAGGATAATTCCAGCTTTCATAGACTCGAACACCATTTCGTCACCCCCCTTCACCCTTCCAGAAAAGTTACGAATCATTTTCTCTTCAACTTCGCCAGAACCCAAGAACCCTAAATTCACCTCCAGTCCCTCCACGTTCTTCTGGTATGTCACTTCATTTCTCTCCCCCTTAAAATACCGACGCCGTCTCATGCCCCACTTTTCTTTCCCTCCACCCCCGTCGAACATGTCTTTAGTTTCCCCTTGCTTTCCATCAATCTACAGTCCCATGTCACCCGCCGCTCGGCCTGACATCTCTGCTACCGCTCAGCCACTAACGACTGACCTCAAGGTCGTCGCTCGCCCCTACAAATGTCCTTACCCTTCGTGCGGACGCGCATTTAGCAGGCTGGAGCATCAGGTATGCACTCTATTAGCATTATCCGAACTGTCCTTATCTTCCAATAGACACGGCATATACGCACCCACACTGGCGAGAAGCCATTTGGTTGCACTTTCCCCTCTTGTGAAAAGCGGTTCTCGCGGTCTGACGAGCTAACTCGCCATTCTCGCATACACAATAACGATCACAGCCAGGCCGCATATCCCAGTGGAACCGGGAGTAAAAAGAACATCAAGCACAAACTTGGCGGTTACCCGCTGGATGATTCCGACATCCCGCACCGTCCGTACAACGCCCAACTCACAACAGAACCTTCGGCGATGAGAGTGAAAAAGAAGGCACGCAGCAGAGCCAACAGTGACGATGAGGTGTGTATTTTTACCATGTCGATTTCGGCTCTATGTCGGGGAAAGGCCTTGCACATCGACCTTTTCATCGGAAGGATAGAAGCTGCCCTACTTCCTTCCCCATTGTTTTAATCTCGAGATGCTGATACCTTCTTACATAGGGCGAGTCGTATGCACGACCAACAGCTCTTGGCTCTCACGAAGCACCACTTTCTCGGCGAAGTCCACGTATGCAGCAGTCGCTATCCCTCAACTCATCCGCTTTTGCGACTTTGTCGAATGTTGCAATGGATGAGCTTTCCGCATTGGAGCAACAGGAGCTTGCTCGTCGAGCAGAGTTCGAAGCACGACATGCTGCAGTTTTGCGCCGAGCAGAGATGCAAACAAGAATCAGCGAAGCAAATGCACGTCATGTCCGTCTCAGCAAAAGTTTGACCACAAGTCCTGTTCCAACCCCCTTGCATGCTCACGACGACCGGGGTTATTTCGGCTTATCCAACGAGCGAGATTGGCATCGCTCCTCGCCTGTTGGCCCGTCATCGTCGCACGCTTTTGAAAGTTCTTTTGCGCGCGAACGCGATGCAGAACAGAAGGGCACGAGGAGATTGAGCGGTTCGGCATCTCACATCTCGCATGACACGTATCCCGGTCATTCAGTCAACTCTCCACATAGTGGGCGTGCTCATCATACACATGCACCCTGGGCCCATCCCTATCAACATCCTTCTCATTCTCTACCCCGCCACCTTACAGCTCAGGCTCATGATGAATCCCCGTCTCCCATCAGTTCCGATTCTGAATCATTACCCCATCACGTCTCTCATTCTCCACCTCACCGCTTCCGCCCCAATTCGCACACCATCCTTCCCCCGCCTTCCTCTGCAGATCATTCGCCGCCGTATTCGTCCCTCCGAACAACTTCATCAGAGTTCTCTTTCACACCGTCGACAAGCCCGTTCCTTGCACCGCTCAGGACCCTGAACATCCACTCTGCCAATCCCTCCCGTGCGCCATCACCTATTCTCTTACCGCCGCCGATGGGTCCTAGCAGTTCCGACGTGACAATCGTGAACCCTGACGAGTCATATTCTCGTTCGCGAGGGACAAGTGCATGTGGCAGTCCTACCCAACTATATGCGCGGAAACGAAAGAGTACTGGCAGTGATGTTCCCCACCTTCACAGTTCTCATCTATCGCATTACCCCACGCCACTGGATCGCACCCTTCCCACTCCACAGCTGTCAAGTGGGCCAAGTAGTACAGGAAGCAGCCCAGGAAGCGCTCCTCAACCCCTTCAGAGTAGGCCGACTACAGC
This sequence comes from Pluteus cervinus, assembly GCA_004369065.1. Classification (NCBI taxonomy): domain Eukaryota; kingdom Fungi; phylum Basidiomycota; class Agaricomycetes; order Agaricales; family Pluteaceae; genus Pluteus; species Pluteus cervinus. The sequence continues at coordinate 115,122 of ML208305.1, read as the reverse complement.
TAGCGGTAGTGGGACTTTGAGTGCAGCAAGCTCCCGAGCCCCCTCGCCAACAAATTGGACACATCCTGCAAGCCAGAGGGAGTCTGGTCATCACAATATTGCCCACTCTGTTCGTCTTGCTTTCGGGATGACACCTATCCACCCTGTCCCGAAGAAAACCTCTTGGTCTTTCTCGCATCCTGCATCGCAGATTCACTCGGGCACGTCAACGCCGGCATATTACGGATCTGGGTTTGCTTCAATGTCAATGCCTGCTTCACGTTCGGGTTCTCCGCCTATCACTCTCCCTCCCCTGAGACTTGGGTCTGGTTCTATTGTTTCCTCTCCTACACACCGCACACTTCCTCAGATCAAGGATGGCGACGAACCAGATGACCAGGATGGTTCCAATGCTAGTCCACCAAGAGAGAAGGTCGAGCTTCCTGGATTCAGTCAGTTCGAAGCTGCGACTCGTGCTCCAACCGGGCTTTCCGGCCTGCTTTGACGACCTTTGTTCCTTTTGCATATGTATAGAAGAATATGGACTCATTATCAATGAGATTCGGGCACCCCCACTAAAATCATGCCTTTCGCTACGTGCCGGACATTGTCGAAGTTGTTTTCTAGCTCCTCTACTCGTTTTACCATTCTTATCGGAATTCTATTCCATGTCATGATTTCTCTTCACTCATACTTATGCCCTCATAGATAGATGTCATCTCCCCTTCCTTCCTTGTCTTTAGAATGTCAAATTAGAATGCCCAGACGATACTAGATCACTTAATATTCTTTTCTCTTTCGGTTTTCTGTTGGCGTCTTCTCGGGTTGTAGCCTTTCTCGGCCTTGTGTCATTTTTTCTGTTTTCAATTACCCCCCCCTCCCCACCCATTTCCATTCATAACATTTGCTCTGTTCAGATTTTCTGCATTTGTGACATCACAACACTTTAGACCAATATGACGTTTCGAGCAGACAACCTGATAAAAGTGCGAAGTGCGAGTGAAGCCTGAATTTGATCTGGGCCTTGGGTCGATTTTGTAAACAAGCCTGAGTCAGGACAAGTCTCGGACCAGTCACCTCACCAACCTTGACCATGACCTAAGCCCACCACCTCAACCCCAACTACGATGCAATTTGGACGTTCAACGTCTCGCAATATCAGCGGCATTCCTCCTCTTGCCACCTCCTCTCCATCTCGTGCACGGAGACAAACGTTGGATGCCCTCGTTTCGGGTGGGTTCCCTTACTCCAAGTTCGTAATTTTTCTATCCCTCAGAGTTGTTGGTTTTCACCATGATTTTCCTTATTTCTTTTTGTTCTTTTCTTCTCCTCTGGCCTTATCTGGTGGCAACAAATTACACATGAACTACCGCTCATGTCGCCACATCTGAACTCTCAATTTGCGTCCGTGCGCGTATTCCGTGAATGGGTTGCGCTTCGGTTAACTCTTATCTTATCCTGCCACCTACTCGCTCACCTGCATCATCATGGACACAAAACAAACGTCTTATCACGAAAAATAAACGCGAACTGCTCGTCAATCTCGTCAATCAATCAATCAACTGGGGTATCGGCGGATAACTTATCGATATCTTACTTTGCTTTGCTTATCGGTTGTCGATTGCCCGGTCATCATGTCACTTCGGACTCGGACACGTTCATCTTCCTGGTGGTGTGCCGTGCTTTGGTCATGGGCTTATTGACAATGACTGGCATCTTGTTGCCGATGATGGTAATGATTTTGGATTTGGATTTGCTTATAATGGCGTCACCCCGAAATTTTCTGGATGGTTGACTCGACTGGACTATGACGCGCATGTCATGCGCGTATTGGCCATGGCATGTCTGTGCATGATATGATATGGATGATTCGGCATTCATCCTGATGCTGGAACGTTTGGACTCCGGGTTTTTGATGCAATCCCGACTGTTTTTCCATCGGAAATCTGGCTGCTGCTTGGCTTGTGTGTATGTGCATTTGCATATGATTCCCGGTGCTGGTGGTGCCAATGCACATTGTACGCCTATGCGCTATTGGTCTACAGGAAGCTCGCGTCGCATACCTCGTGCGTTAATTCGTTAGCTTTTTCATCTGGAGATGGAAGGTTTTTGGCGAGTGGTGGAGATGGTATGTGCTTTTTGTTTCTTTGAGTCATTTACGAGAAGCCGGGCCACGTTATCATTCGGATACTGATACTTGGGCGCCCAATGTAGATCTGAGTGTCAAAATATGGGACTTCCATGACGAGAACGTCGATAAGCCTGTCACCTCCTTCACAGGTCCCAGTGTGAGTGCAGACCATGTTTATCTCTCGTCTGGGAGACTGAGTTATGGCAATACTGGTATTAATAGGGAAACGTATTCGCTTTGAGCTTTTCGGCGACGAACCGCTATTTGCTGTCGTCAGTGCCGACCCTTTTTGTACTTTCCTTCCTGTTGAGCTTGCTCAACGGTACTCTCTAGGCAGTGGGGGCACAGATGATATTGTGCTAAAATACGATCTGGATCATCTTGAGAGGGGTGTGATCGCAGCTGGCCCTTATGGGCCGCAGGAATCCTTCAATGAACACCACGTATGCGTCCCTCTTCATGTGATGTGTGGCTGTAAGTTAACGCGTACGTTCAGGATACAATTCGTGCTGTGTCTTGCCATCCTTCACAGGACGAAGTCTTTCTCAGCGGAAGGTCTGCATAGCAGTACGCCCCCTGTTTTGCTTCTGACTATCCGTTATACCAACAGCGAGAATGGGGGCATATTATATCATGATTTACGTGTTGGAAGGCGTTCCTCGAGGGCACAAGATACACTCCAGTTATCTTCCGAGGTTACTTCATTGCAATTCCACCCCACAATGGACCACATCTTCGCAACGAGCGAAAGTGTCGGGAGAGTTTGCCTTCGTGATACCAGAATGGCATTCGGTCCCTTGACCCAACGAACACGGCAAGGTGTTGTTCAAACAGTCGGTATCAATATCTACTATCCTGGAACTGTTAATCTATAATCTACCAGTACAACACCAAAATCACCAAGCCATCAATCAATTATCTGAGCAATCCGGAGGCAAGTAGCTTGGCTTTCGATCGAGATGGTAAGATGTCGATATCGGTGATCTTGTTATCGGTGCTTATTTTCATGACGGTCAGGTTCTAAATTGGCTGTAACGATGCTAGTGGGTAACCTCGTCTGTTTTCCATTCCCCGGAATTTTTACAACAGACCCCCTTTTTCTTTATCTGTCACTCAGCACTATCTCCCTACCATCTATGCTTTAACGGACCCACACCCTATCGCCACATGTAGCGGAGTTAATTTACCAGATGGAACACCGGTTCTTCCGCCTGAGCGAACATATTCCAACTCGTGTACAATGAAGGTATGTCAGATAACGGCCCTCGGGTTTAGTCACCGCGTACCGTAACGGGGCTCGGGCTCAAATTTCTTCATGATAGCATGGTTCTTTCGGAGGACCAGCATCTGATAGGGATGTAATGTATTCTGCCGGCTCTGACGACTTTCGCGGATATATATGGAAGATTCCGCCTGCGGCTGAGCTGGTCGAAAGGCGATTGGAGGTGGATGTTGACGATTGGAATTTAAATAATCACGGGGATGATCTAGTTGGTGAGTAGTCTGGATACAAGCCACTGGACATGGAAATGCATACTGATTACCCTTCTCATTTTAGGGTTCGCTCAAGGTCTTTGGGAGTCGAGACACGTTCCAGTACAGTTGTCTACCCCACTTTGCCGCTTATCAGGTTGGTGCATGGTTACCGAGGGGCGCGACTATCGCAGATCACTGACCGCTCTCACGTAGGGCATATATCTATTGTGAATAGCACAATTTTCCACCCAAATTTTTTGCACGTTCTCTCCGCTGGGATAGAGAACCACATTCTCCTCCACAGCCCCACGCCGTCGTCGCCGTGTACGGAGAACCTAGATCGCACCTCGATTCAGGTTCGTCCTCTGAGTGATGACGAAGATGGTGACAGACAATCGTATTGGAGAGCTGTTACTGGCATACCTATCGGTGAAGACGAAAACGAGGACTCAAGGACATTGAGGATATTTGATCAGTGAGCATTTGTTATCTTTAGTATATACACCGACACTCATATGTATATAGCCTCCTCAGGCAAGAAGCGGATGGGGATGTATTTTCCATGCGGCATTGGACAAGAGCCGGGGATTGGTCCTCAGACGAAGATTCCGAAATGCCTGGACACTCGAGCGACGACGAGACATTTTACTAGCCCCTGTGCTTGTGAATGCCGCCTCAATATATTTGTCGGATTTCCCGAGGTTTTTCAGTTGAGTTTTTTTGTACTACTATCGGGCAAATATTTAGAGTTATCAGCCTGGTTAAATTCTAATCTCCGACTTTTTCCTACTATATGTTCGCTTGAATTCTAGATTAAGGGACCTCGTTTGACTTGGCGAATGCTGATAACCTCGTCTCTCCCAGGTGCCGCAATGGTGTCTGTTCCGCTTAGAGCGTCGGTTGGTTTAACCGCCGATTTGATGTGGGGATCATTGCTTTAACCCACATTCCTTGTGGTCCGTGGTCCCGATGGCTCTCCGCCCGACGTAGCCATTCCGAATTGAACGTGTCCTTTTTGCACGGGCCAAAGTCCTTCAGAAGATTCGAAGGCACATTTAGACGCCGGACAAGTGCAGACTTGCGACGATGAAACACTTCTAATGAGTATGCAAGTCTTCTTATATCTTCTTACTTCCATTCTCTCTTTTGTCCTTCTCCGAGGGGAGCTGAAGGAAGCACGGTGAGTAGCCTCGAACCTCTGCTTGTGAATACAAACGTTTATTGTGGGCAGTTATCTCCTGATATGCACGGTTACCCGGACCGAGTGTCCTTGTAAATCGGTTGTCAACCTTTGTGCAACGTACCCATGCGACACCTTCGCATGGGCAAATGGGTAGGGGTGGTTATCGCCCAGTAGTCCTAATCTTCACGTTTGTGGGGAAGAAAATTTTGCAAATTTTTCCTTCTTCTGGTGGGTGAAGAAGTTTTCTTCCGGACGTTTTTCTGTCAACCTTGGGCGTTTCTTGGGGATAGTCGAGCTCGGGAGTTCTCATGGCCTGACAGCGGCACCCGGAGGTATTGTCAATCGACGACGAAGCCCCAATGATGCCCTCGAACGCGATATTGACATCACTGTCTTTTTCTTTCCCCACACAGTCAGTTTGTAACATGGCCAAGACCGAAATTTTTCTGGATGTACCTCGGGAGCCTCCCCTACCAACAATGATATGTCTACAATAGGTGTTGGTCCACCTAAAAAGGGTCTTATCTATGGTGCTATCTGTGGCTTGCCTACGCGTGCTCCACGTTCGGTTCATCCAGCAACAATGAGCCCCAGGTACCTTCATTTCTATCGACGCTTAAGCGTCGTCAATCCCTTGGACGGCTATATCGGGGGGAAAGATCGTCGGTATGGGCCTTGGCGGCGAGGGGGCCTTATTCAGGATCTCGCGATCGATTGTGAAGTCGGTAAACAAACTGTAAGCAAATCTATCATGGCCATGACGTCGAATTGCGACGGCTAAGCACATCGCTTCAGTCTACCAGCTCGCACGTGGCTATCGTATCCGGCTGAGCGGGATGCTCCTTAAAGGACAATGCAGCTTATCACTCGACAAATGTAAGCGATATAACCTCCAAATTAAATAATAATGATAAGAGATGCCTTCTACGATGACATGCCAGTACAGGTAGTTTCTAATGCCCGTCTCCAATCCTAATACCAAATACTCCTCGTCCGATGAATGGGTACAATCTCAGCTGTTTGTATAGACTCCACCTTCTCTTCTCCACTCTCAATCTTTTTTGCAAGGTCCCACAGATAGAAATCTATCACAACACTGCTGACTGCATCCACGTCTTCACCCTGCTGAAACAAAGTTACACCGGCCTTATCAAATTCGCGCTCCTTCTCTGCGCTGATAATTCTCAGAATCTCTTCCCGGACCTTTTCTACAGCAATGATACTCGCAGCACGCAAGCTGACTTCTTCTCTTGATCCTGGTGCCAAAGCTGTCCCTGCATTCAAAAGTCTCATCAACGTCGGTGGGTATTCCAGGATCCGAAGATGATGCAAAATTTGCGGCACTCGATAGTCGGCAAACATCGTCAGGTGTTGAATGGCAGGTCCTCGTTTTCCAGGGAACAGTGGATGTGGAGCACTGTGCGAAGGTGGATAGAAGGCCGCCCATGTTTCTGCCACAAGGATCTGGGCCCTTTTCCAAAGGTAGACTGTCGAGAAGTACGTGACAGACGCGCATATATGCATGGAGTTGGAGATGGGGTGGTTATTTTATTAGCTGACAAGCCTAAGAGGACAGTCACAAGACCTACTTTTGCGACCGTTTAGGTAGACCTCATCTCGGAAGGATGGGAAAGTTTCCGTCACCATCTTGACAAGATCTAGGGCTGTTCCTTGACCATCGTGGCGTCTTTGAAACTCGGCGATAAGGCCCTGGTATGAACCACCAAAACTCTTTAATACGCGACATAGAATTCGAAACAGGGTTAGCGCAAGGAACATAAATAATGGGGAACTGAGAAAAAAATGGCCGGGGTTGGAGGAGGGGCTCTTACGTTACACAAAATTAAACCAACTTCCCGCATGATGGCGATGCGTTGCGGGAGAAGGGGTATCGCTTCAGTCGACTGCGGAGATGGACGAAAAACGTGCTGTATGAGGGAGTCTGGGCATAGCGTGTCGGACGAGTAAAAGCATGGGTCTATGATGGGTATTTTGTCATCTACCAATGCTGTAAAGGTCAACGAAAAAAAAATGGTGGTCAGGTTCTGTCACGTCGTAGTTTTGTGCTAGGACTTCAGTGCCCCCGGCTCACCCCTGTTGAGCGATGCAACAAGACTCCAGTAGCCTGTGAAGACTTTGCGATCGCGTTGTCCCCACCCAGTCTTCCATTCCACGCCGTACCGCTCGGGCAGCCCTTCCTTCTCTGACCAAAAACTAAAGTTCAGGGTAGATATCAGGAATATCCAATCCAAGACAGTCTTGTTACTGGGGTCGGCGGCATTGTAAGGTTCAGAAGGGCATATGTGTAGTGGATGCGTACGCCACGTTCGAGGGGTATAGGATTCCGTACGGAGTTTGTTTCTGATCTAGGGATCAAGTCAATTGGAGAACACCCCTCGTAAAAAGACCTGGGACACGAACATATTTTGCAGAAGATTTAACACCATCTTCACTGATCTTGACCAGGTTAGTCGCCTAGGTGAAGTCTGAGTCATTAAGGTTGATTCTAGATATGAGAAAGGAAATAAAGCGAATACTGGCGCTGAACTGTCGCTATTTCGTACCTTGTACGCGTATTCGGAAGTCTCCACGACAGGGTTCTTCAGCTTCGTCGTGGCAGACGATTTTTCGGGGATGGGTGTTATAGATGGCGCTGTCATGGCCTGGTACGTTCTTTGAGGAAGTCCCAGTAGGCGCAATTTAGCGCGGTAGTTGGACCCTCGACAACGAGGGGTATAAAAGAGCAAACCGCGGGGTGAGCTGGCCAGAGTGATTAGCGAACTGGGGTGAAATTGTTCAGCGTTTCGGCTAAAAGTCCAAATATGGCAGTTGATGGCGAAAAATTAAGAGATTTGAGTTTGTCTGCCCGGATTACGTATCAAATATTTATCTTATCTTATCTGCTAGAATTCAACAAGGATTCAAGGGGGACCGTTCCAACTTCCAAGCCGAACCAAGGTATTACAATAATTGTTGAGGAAATATAGGCTGTACAGTAGAGTATCCTTGAACCCGAAATCAATTGGCTTCACGCCTCTGGGTGCTTGACACCCGAAGCCCGTCCCTCCAAAACTTGCTCTCCGTGTTCTTTGAGCTCCGGCTGAAAACGTCACACCAGTTAACAATTGCGAATTGAAGATAACCAAGGTGTGATTAGGATGCTTACCTTGTTCAATAAAGTTCCTCTCGTTTTCTATAAATCTGTCAAAACTGGGTTACGAGAAGAACGCTCAAGAAAACACACCTGGGCATATCCTGGAGTAGCTGCGTCAGAGACCTCGCACTTGGAAGTAGCAAAAGAAGAGACTTACCAATGACCTGATCCTTGAAAGCCACCTTAGGACCTGGAACCTCGATGACACGCACCGGCGCGTCATGCGCGGTCCCTTGTTGTGAATCGCTGGCTGGGCCAGTAGGCCCGGATGCATGGGTGGTCTGTCCTGAGTCGGGTTGCGTCGCAGCTATCCGGTTTAATTACTTCTCAAACCAGATCTAGCATCAGAACGAATATATACCTTGTTGAGGGGGCGTGTCACTACGCCCTTGGCGCTCTCCCTTCGAAGAGGGTAAAATGGGGGGCGAGGATTGGGTATTATTCTGCTCCTTATTCGACCCGATGGGCTGAGAGAGAGGTTGGTCTGAAATCATTCCGGGAGTAGATGGAAACATAGGATGAAGGTGATTTGTGTGGCTCTGAGGCTGACCAGTGTTCTCCTTTAAATTCCGCTGGACAGTGACGTCATATGAGCCATCCAGAGAATGAGGTCATAGCAAGCCCGGTCAGAAGGTCGTGCGGTCGAGGTGCATTGGAGAAAGAAATTGCGTAATTGGTGCTGCAACGCGTAGCCAACACATTATAGGATCATGATAGACAATCGCGAACTACGTCTGATGATACGAGGGCAAGGCGTGGACCGAGAAACTATTCTTCACTTGGAGTGCCAGTGGGTATGACATTTCCGGCACCTATTCCCCTCCCGTCTGCCATCCATGCGTCAGTAGTCAATTTCACAGGAATAATCTGCCGTAGCTCCGCAAATGGACATTTCTTCCCTTCAGGTGGAGTAATCGATAAAAGTACGCAATCCTGTATTTGAACTCGTTGAAAATCTCGGACTTAAAAATAGGTGTGTGAGAGGCATACCTGAAGGCTCAATCCTGCAGCTCTGAATCCACTATTTTTCAAGGCCGGAGAGATTGTAATTTCACCAGAGAAGCACATGACGTCATGACCTTCTCCCTGAACAAAAGGGTCAGTATAGGGGGCTGGGTAAAGGCGTATTTACGAACAGCTGGCCTGAACCCTCCTTCTCCGATATTTTCGATTCTCCACATGTCCGTTCTTGCATCTCCTGCGACAAATCCATTCCTACTGATCCAAATTAGCAACCTCTTCCGCAGCCCAAGCCGTGCAATACTCACACAACATCGATGGTGCTCTGTCTGAGTAACTGCACTCTCGTTGTAGCTTGCTTGGTAGCGACCACAGCACTTGGTGCGAATGGAAGATACGCCGCCAATACTTGTGCGGATGATTCAATCTTGAAGAAAAATGGGATGGGTTCCTTCATGTAAAATGTGCGAGAAGCCGGGAGGTAGAAATGCGTCACAAGGCTTGGTGGGGGTGTGAGATTCCCCCCTTGATGCCTCTTGTCCTTGTAGATAACTTCCGACGTCCATACCGACCATTCAGGACCTGGTTCAGGGAATCCTGAAGGTCCGATGGAAATCGGGGCGGGAAGCGGAACGGAAGGCCAGTTTCTGGGGATGTAAGTAAATGGAGTGCTAACCGAGCTGTGGGTAATACATTCAACCATCATGGGGATAGTAGGATCTCCAATGAGCAGGACTCACGTCTCGCCGATGTGAATATGTGCTTTCGATTTCACCAAACTTGAAACTGGGCTGTTTGTGTTGATCGTAGCCGTTACGGAGTACTGGCAATGAGTAAAAGGTTGTGAGGATAGGAAACTAAACCAAAATAATGAGTTCGTACGTCGATAGATGCTGTGAACCCGGGAAGTCCTGACAACTTGACATCGTATGTGGGAGGGAGCAACTGAAGTGGCGTCAAAAAACAGGGGCCAATCACATATTCAATGATCACGCACATATTTCTTGTTACCAAAGTCAAAAGTCAAGGGCAACTGCAGCCTGAACGGCAGGGACTCTGGACACGCCTGACTCTCTCCAGATCGTCTCCACAGCGTCTCTTCGGCCAAACATAGTTTCACGGTTTGAGTCCCACCCTCGCCCATCTCCTTCAGCTTCAGCCGGCCATTCACCTGATTCCCCAAACCAAATTCAAATAACGGAAGATCAGATGCTCGGAAAGGGTGCTGAGTCACCTCTTTAACGAACCTTGACGTCCACCTCAATGATACCAGCAACAACCTTCCCTGGCTTTACTTCCAGCGTACCAGCGACCATTGCGCCTTGAGAGTACACAGGTACTGGGATCTTATCTTCCTGGGCATTCAACTTCAAGCGTAGATCTCCATTCTTGCTTTGTTTCGTAAAGATTCCGGAAGGGAGAGGACGGTAATCAACCCGTGCGAGCCGCTGTTCAAACTCCTGAGGTTCTGCTGTATACGATGGTGTACGCTGCAACGAAGGAGCGATGTACGAAGGGAGACTAGAGGTCGAATACCTTGCCGAACTTTCTGTTTTGAAGATGGAAGTCATGAAGAGATGAGGGGGAGAAAGGGCGGCCCTCCGCTCGGTGATTTATGAGCAGTATAACCTTAGAGTAGTAATCGGAGCGTACATTTCAGGCACGGCGAAAGCCTATAGGTCTTGGCTGCCGTAGGGAATGATGGTCTAAAGAAAGCGTGCATGTGCCCTTCAACTCACGAGCCTTCACGACCATGCGATCCCTTCAGTGATATTTTTGGTCCAAGTCATTCTCATCTAAAACGAGTCAATGGCGGCCACGATGCGGTTGTAAAGGAGTAAAAGGGATGCTCTATTAGTTGGAAAGGCTTCAGTGTATGTATCATCAATCGCCTCTAAAAGCCGCCTGGCGAGCTGACCATATCGCTCTATTCGTGTTCAATGAGCCAGAAACGGTGTAAATATCGTCCCAGAATGTGAGGTCACCTTGCGTTTTGGTTTCGAGAAATGCTTTCAAAGGCATCAGATCCTTGGCGCGGCAACTTAACAAAAACACATACGTTAAACTGCTTCGCATGGGCGCGGTCCGAGACTTGATCTATGCAATTGTATCCAGCCCCGTTATCGTGAACTCAATCTCTAGCATTCTGTATCCACGATTAGCGGGTCGTGATTGTTCACGAGCAATCGAGGAGCATTTGGGTACCTAGAAGGAGGTTCATAATGTAAAGAGAATTCTTCGGTTTGAGAGAAGATGTATCACCTTCCCTTTCCTGCTTCAACTTGGCCAAGGGACCATGTTCTGCCCAACGAACAACGCGATGCAGGTGCCACACGATCCTCTGGCTTCCAATTCGCAAATAAGTCAGTCCTGACCTCAAAAACACCCTTCATCGTTGCGGCGTAGTCAAGCAGCACTGGATGAATACAGAACAAAGTAACTGGTGTTCGACCTCGTTTTCGGCGAGGCGGCTAGGAAGGAATCGTTCAGGAAACTTCAAAGTGCCATAATCATCTAAACCTTATTCAAGGGCGGGCCAATCTATGAGATGAGTGAGAACTGAAAGGCATCGGACGTACTTTGATAATTCCAAAGTATCAACGGGCGAGGCATCTGGAAAATGTTCTTCTTCTGCTTTTCGGTTGCTTCTTGTACGGACTTTATTGTATATCGAAGCGAACTGATCTTAACGCTGGGGTAGTGCTGGACCCACTATTTTATAACATATGGTTTTCTTGTGGCTGTTGAAAACGCGAAGGAATATCTTGGACGCCCGAAGAGTCGTGCTGAAGGTGTGGAGGCAAGTCAAAGAGCAAAGAATGCGGTCAATCATGTCGTCATTCATAATATTCATCAGTAAAACATTCTGAAGTCGATGTATGTGTTAGAGCCTGGGCCTGAGTCGGAAGCGCAAGTTTGAATGTGAAGCGTGATTCCGTTTTCTATCCGACCTTCGGCTGAATGTGATACGTAAGTGAATCTCGCATGTCCTAGGAGTTGAAACTAGATTCAAAGTCCAGGAATTTGTCGTGTCAGCGAGATACACCCTGGTAGTGTTGGTTGAGCGTTGGTGGATCGTGGACGACATCGGGCCAACTGTTTGGGTGGGGACAAACTTTCTCAGGCTCTGGCACTCTTGGTTCGGCCTCAATACGGGCAAGTTTACAAGTTTACAAGAAAGTGCTCAGTTCTTGGTCAAGCGTAAAAATTCCTCGCTTTCTCTCCCTTCTGCCATCTTCACGATAGAAACAGCAACTTTCCTCCCACCTTCTAGCTTCCGATACAAGTAATGTTGAGCGTATTGCCCGGCGAGCCTCCGTTCGGTCAACGAAGCTTCCTTTCCGATCCAGATATACACCGCAGGATTCACAGGATTGGTGGAGTCGTCCAACAAGAACGCATCCGACGAACCGAAGGATTTGTATGCAACACCCTCGACTTGGGTAAACTCAACAGAACCTGTCGAGTCAGAAAGTCGATGGAGTACGGGTTGGTGTTGGGAAGTTTCTGCATCTTCTGGATGGAGAATTGTGCCATCACCAAACGCAGCAAGGAATTTACCTGCGCCTGGGCCTCCTTCATCTATGAAGGTTATCGGAAGTTCAGGCGCACTTGAAGATGACAAGACGTGACCTCTCACCAAAAACATGGACCTCCGCTCCTTCCTTCCTCCCATTGGCCAGCTCTCTGACAAATTCAGCAGCTCTAAATCTCTCCTTCCCCAAACTCTTCTTCGTGTTCAACTGCCATAACTCCTTTCCTCTATCCAACACATACACGTCGCCCACGACAAGACTGGCTGCTTCATCACGAACCTCTCGGATCACCAAGCTTGAGTGCTTCGTAGTGGACGTGGTGGCTGGTGACAGGACACGATATAGACGGCGTGCCGAAGGAGGTGGTAAACTGGAGACGTGGTGGAATCCTGTGGCCACCCCTCCTGAGAGTGCGATGAATCGAGGGAAATAGCTCAGGAAGTGAGCCGATTCGTAGCCCTGGACCTCGCGGTATTGTATGGGGACCCCTTTCAGATCTGCGACGAAGGCATCGTCAATCGGGCACAAACGAGGCCATTGAAATCCTCACGATCATCAAGTTCAACGGTCTTGTAAGCTGCTGTCCCAGCCTCATCTTGGCTCGTGTCTTCGCCCAGCCAGAAGTGTAGATCGTAAGAAAGGACGTCCGACTCTTTATCCTTTTTGTAGGTCTGTCCCATCATTTAATCGCGGTTTGAACTTAATCAAGCGCAGAAAAGTAACATACCTTCAAGACGATGTATGAATCCCCGTCGTAGAACGAACCATACCTTTCCTTTGGCCATGAAACAATCTTGAACTTCTCCACTCGCCAGATTTGGAGGCCAACTTGGAGGCCGGCTTCGTTCCAGGCAGATTCTACATCCCCTGCGTGTTCACGAACGCGTTTCTCCAGCTACAACATCCAATTTTCAATGTTCAAGAATGGGTTGGTTGGTTTCGTGCATGGAATCCGCGAGGGTATCAGGATCAGATAACACTAGAGGTTAGGTGACCTTGCGTACATCTGAGCCTAACAAGGCGATATTCGAGTCTTTGATATCATATCTTGTTGGCTTCGTCAAGTGGGCCATGGCCTGTGTTGAGTGATGTGGTCTAAGCCTTGAGATACTGAAACTAGACCCAGGTCAACCTGGGCATTTCAAATGGCCAGAAAGAGACGGATCTCCCGAGAAAGACCCGATATGGAGGTTGGAGTATGCCGTTTCAACAACTGCTGCTATGTATCAGAGAACTCGCGAGGAATACCGCGACAATGTCCAATATTTAATCTGTAAGGTATAGATACAGGTGTCGTCAATAAATAACACGATAGGTTAACGAAAAAGGATATGTTCTACACAGGTCAATCGTTCCACATTGTCCCTTTGAATCAAAGTCCAACGTGAATCTTTTTTCTTCCATCTCGGATATAATATTTTCATGTCCGCATACCATAGTCCACTGGAAATTACCACCGTCCTAGATAGCGATTTGTCTAAATGATCTAATTTGTGACTGTGCACGGTCGATCTGGCCAGGTGTGAAGCCAGACATGCACGAGTCGTAACTGTAGTCCATGAAGTTGTCTATCACAAAGTGCATAGCGTTACCAAGGCACTGAAGAGGCCAACGGGATAGACTTACGGACAGGGTCCACACCAGGACTAGAACAAGTATCCCTCGACACAGGACACCCCTCCGCCGGGCTCGCCTCCGCAGGCGTATCATCAACGAGGTCGCCGTCTCCATCACATCCACCCTTTCGTAAGAAGAAGACACGGAGAATGAGCATGGGGCTTTATTCACCCATTCACAAGCGTACATACCTGGAATGGATGGAACAAACCCAGCCAATGACCCACTTCATGAGTCACCGTTCTGCCAAGGTTGTAATTCTCCGTTGAACCACCTGGAAGGCTGGAGAAGAGGACGACAACGCCGTCGTCTTGAGGGTTACCGGCGTAGTCCCAGGGAAAAGTAGAGTAACCAAGTAAACCCGTAATTGCTGGGTCTTGGAAGCTGCAGGAGCAAGGGAATTACTTCGGGCACGGGTGAGGGAAGAAGTCGTAAAATGTACCTTACGGTATAGATGTTCAGGGAATCTGCTCCACCTTCACGAAGTGCAGCTTTCATTTGGTCCTGCTGTGGCCTAGGAGGGGTTGCATGAAGGTCAGTTGCGGAATGTCGGGACGCAGAAACGAAAAGGATGTGCAACTGAGGTGTGATGAACGAGGATGGCGTACATACATACTAGGACCAGCACTAATGAACCAGTCGGGGTTAATAACGTAGTTTACTTTGACTAGGTTGTACTGGACGCCAACTGGCGCATCGTCCGAGTTCAAAACCTCCATTTGAGCCTGTATTTGCTCCAGACTATGGTTCCGTGACAGTAAAGCATCGACGAGTAGGCGTGGTTGTGATTGAAGTTTGTTCGAACAGTGCATGTGCGCGAATGAAGCAACAGGATAGGAAATGAAGACGTAAGCTCGGCGGTGAATGTGCTAAGAGTGCAAGAAGACCTACGGCACCCATCCAGCATCCTCTGTCTGGTTCATCGCAATGACGTGGAAATACACGGGTATCCCAGCGGCCTCTTGGATCAAGCTTGCTGGTCGAAAGAGTTCAGATGGAGTAGGGACGCTTTTGTACTGGGCAATAGCAGCTTGTATTTGGTCGAGCGAGAGCTCGTTGGCACATCGGCTGTACTCAAACCATTACACAGAGAGAAGACGAAAATAAAGAGAAACGAACACGAGGGGTTTGGGGTGAGTTGGCTGATTTTGCACAGGAAAGCTTGTAGGAAGACTCGAATTCGAGAAAGGAATGGCAAAAGCTGCTGAGGCGAAGAATAGAATAGTGGCACAAGAAAAGCGCATGGTGTCGTCAAGACCTCGTCGTCAAAGGTAAAAGAGGAGGGAAGGAAGAGGAATATGTATAAGAAAACAACAAAAAGGGAGAGCAAGTGCTCGCAGACGGGAGAAAAGGGAGAAGATTTGCTCTACACCACCTCCAGAGCCTATTAAATATGAATTGAGGCAGACGGAAAAGACAGATAAACGGGAACTGACTGCGTGCATCAAGTCGTTATCACCATCCCTTCGCTTCCTCGCTCAGGGCTCCGCCATGCTTGAAGGCCCATAAATGCCGGAAACCAACACGAGTGCTACGCATTCTAAGCATGAAAGCAACCCAAAAACGCGACATCCGCGTTCCGCAGAAGTTGGGTGAATGGTGGATCTGACGGAACCAAATTTGACTTGAAGGTCCATCATCCGAGCTGAAATTTCCTCGGTGGGTCCAACAAAGACGACACGAGGGTGTCGAGAATGGATGATCCTCGACCACTTGACGGCATGATAGGTGCTAGGAATAGTTCCATCATCGCAGTAATGGACGTATCTGGTAAACGAAATAACGGGTTAGAATGATCTATGCCACGCTGCAAGAAGACTGGTGTTTTATCGCACCTCGACCATGGCATGGTTACTTGGGGTTGAATGTGATATGATAGGGAACTGTTTTATGAGTTGTCGCACGTCGCATAGTGGACGCCTTGAGGTGACCAGCAGTTCGCCATGGAAGTAAGGGAACAAGCTCGGCTTAGGCGAGAAAAACATGTCCAAGCGCGCGTCAAAGGCTGAAACGCGTCTTGAGCACGCCCCTTTTGTTAAAGAACACGATTCAGCACACCGTCTTGCGCATTGCATACATAAGTTATGGAGTACACATGGAACCAACAAGAGTACAGAATATATAGGCTTGGGGCGACCGGACGATTCAACACCCCTACAACTTCGCATTATCCTCCTTGGCAATCTTCCTCCTGTTCAAATTGACCTCGAACGGTATCGTCAACGCCATCTGTGTTGCCACTGCCAGGCAAACTTGTCGATCTCTCCACCCAGCTTCGATCTTTCCTTCACCGATATTAGTTGGTGCAGTCCACACTTCAACATAGGCCTCGTGCCTCCCTTGGGGGTCTTGCATAAACTTGGACGAAGAATACAACCCGACAGTCCGCGCGGAATGATGCACGGAGGAAGCAGGTGGTATTGGAAATTTGAATTCCAGAGATAAGGTCATGGTCGGAAACCAACTGTGCCGAGCAGAGCAAAAGAACCCAAGTTGAGACGCTTCTTTCCTATCGGCTGTTGAAGATAGAGCTACTCACCTCGTACTCAATCCGACTCTCTCGCTCTTGGGCAAAAGCGAAGGGAAATTCAAAAAGATGTCCACGAGAAAGGGAAGATAAGGATTCGTAACCCTCTCTCCGGCATCCGTAAATTCAAACCAAACACCCCATTCGACACCTCCACCTCCGACCGTCTCTTCCGTAGTTCGCAAAGGGCTATCAGATTTATTCCCCTCGAGAAGTTGTTGATCAGGCGCCCATACAACATGTGGATGAAAGGTCCATGTATGGCGTAAAGCCTCACGTTTGGCCTGAGAAGGGTGTTCATAAAGAGGAAGGCGTCTTGCATAGCCGGAAGGTGGTAATATAGTCAGAGGAGGGCCCTTGCGTTGAGCTGAATTTGGGTTATTATCCCCAAAGATTAGGTGGGTGGTCACTTTGACGACATCCTATCCGCAAGACCCCACGTCAGTTGCTTGAACACGGCAGAATGAACCAAGGTCAAATCGTACATTCTGAACGAGCTCTGCAGTCAAGTTCGTGAACCCTTTTCCGACCTTGATAATCCGTATATGCACCTCAAAAGAAGACGGCGAACTTGGGCGAAGGTAGTGGGCGGTGACGTGAATTGGATCCTGGTGAGGTGTATCGTGTTGGTGCTTTATACAAGCCTCAATGATGAGAGCCAATACATAACCTGTGTTCGTTTATGAGTTGACCTGGTCTGTGAAAGAAAAATAGAACCTACCACCGTGGGGTATGCTTCAAGGTGACGAAGCGCGTCAACTTTGGCCATTCGCTCTCAGTTTGAATTGTACTTACGCACCGACAGACCAGATTGGGTCTATGACACCACGGAAGGTCGCAGCCCCATTGGAGGTGGTACCTCCTCCAACGACGTTGAGGGCTTTATGGAAAGGTGGCATGGGAAAACCGCTGGCTAGATTTTGACGCTTGACTTCTAGCAACATCCATGCAGCCTCCAGCACCCCGCCTCTGGCCAAAAGAGCATAACCGCAAATGGACTTTTTCCTCTCAACGATCCTCATTGATTATTATCTAGTATCATGTTATACTTTATGGCTGTAAGTTCGAGGGGTGGTATGCCAATCGTACGCTCAGTCATCCTCATCGCCATTTTCCACTATACTTTCACGGGTGTGGAGACGTGGATGACTCGGATTCACTCCGCATGATCACACCCAGTGTCACCAATATATCTTCTTCGCTCTGAGCCTGGGTGAGAACCCATCCACCACCCGCTGCCTCTGCGGAACTATCAGAACCGTCTTTCCACTCCCATAGGCCAAATTCATCGAGGTGGTGCCCGATAGAGTACGCGCGCTCTTGGAGGCCATGATAAAATTTCGGACTTGAACTCAACGCCGTCAGCGCCGCCCCAACAGATCTATGAGGTGCAAGGCTATAAATTGGCAGAGAAGTTAATTATAGCTCGACAGAGGAGGAAAATGAACTCACTGTATCTCCAACCTTCTGTAAACTCCTGCGTGTGACCGAATTGCTTTCACGCGTTGCCAATCTTCTTCACTTTCGTTGGGAACCCTTATAATGCCTTCCCAGCGCCTCTCGCCAACTGCCTTCGTTGATACGAGCAGTCCCTTATTTTGCATCATTTCGACTACGTCTTGGTAGAATTCGTTCGTGGCTCTGGCCTTAAGTGGCAGAGATCCCGAAAAAAACTTCGATGTACGTTTCGGTAGCTTGTCCATCGAGTGGCGCTCGGGTTCTGGGGCATTGGGCGAGGGTATGTCAGTGTGATCCGGGTGGTGAACCAGAATTCGAATTGATGACGCGCTTTCGTCTGAATCGCTAAGCTGATACTTAGTGTTGAGCGTCGAGTGGAGAGACATACGTACAAAGGTTCAACTATTTCGACCAAGTACCCTTTTGGGAGGTTGTGCTTGAAGAAATTCTGAGATAATGAATCAGTTAAATGATGGCCATACATGCTTTCAGTTCTCACCTGTACAGCCTCTGATTCTTGACGCGAAACAGGTTGTTTCAGGTCCTCCTCGTATAGAAACATAACTCGCTGAGAGGCAGAGAGCATGTCCTGGAACTTTGGCCTTCGAAGATCCCAAACGCCATGACATCCTGCTTCGGCCAGAGCGCGTGCCCTTGTTTTGCTGTGGAGCGTTGAAATAAGTAGACGTGTTCATTCAACGAAAACTTACCCTATCCCAGGAATGCCTTCGAGTTCATGGATAACTGAGCTTTTTGAATGGTGGTGCTGACCCTCCTATGAGAAAGCCCCAGTTCCAGTAAGTTGAAAGAGACATAGAAGAAAGGGGATATAACTCACCCTTACGGGCACTTCTTCGCCTAAAAACCTCGCAATGCACTCCGTCACCCCGGGACCCACACCTTTCATCTGACAACGGTCAATAAACCATAGAAATCACGAGAATGCGAGTCGTACCGAAGCTGTCTGCTTGGATGACGAAAGAGCATAGTCTAACGAGCCGACAATTCTGATAGCTCTCGTGAGCACACGTAGCTGAGACCCGTCTCTTTGAGAGCTGTTCTCTTCCTTTTGTTTGCCTACACGATACGCGTCAAATCAAAAATCAAGTGAGATTAAGCACACATGACCATACGTAGTCTGAGAGCCTCGAGGAGAGAACTATTTAGTCCATGTTCTGAAGGCGCTTCAGGTGTTTTAGGCAGTGTCGGTTTGAGTGCTTTTGGAGGTCTGCCTCGACGTGGACTGGTCCTAGCTAGACTCGAGTCCGGTTCGAGTGTCGCGCTCAAGCTTCCGTGACCACGAGAAGCATATAAACCTGAGAGGCGAAGACACGAACTTTGACGCGCAACTGAGAGGGTTGACAGGTACATGTTCCAGATTGGGAAAGGGAACCGATCAACGCATCACCTCTTTGAATTTGTTTGTTCAAGTTGACAGCCACCCTCTCCTGAAAGCGCCCATGTTCCGAGCTCAAGTTGGAGTTCAAGCTTGTATTGCTGATACGTTAGTAGGACGTCCACCACCGCAGAATATATGATCCGTGGTTTCTTCGACCAGCTGGAACGAGGCACGTCAATCAACCCTCAGGCGGCCCGAAAATCCTTTTTGTTCTCTTATTTCATCATCTACTTCCGAGTCTACTTGCATCTTACCCCATCGTGCTTATCATCTATTGTTCTTTGAGCACACACCCCATCAGTTGCTAATTCAGGCATTTCTCGCGACATCTTTCTCTGAAGCTAAGTGTATGCGGGATATCGTAGCTGGACCAACGGTTACAACGGTTATGCGAACCCACTCGTCCTTCGAAAACACTCGCCTCTATTGGTACTTAGAAGAGGCCCCCCAGCCAAAAAATACCGTGCAGTCACACGTGCACTACGTAGTGCTCACCACACGGTCTTACGTTGGCTTCTCAACCTAATTGTCTGGTATTGTTCACTTCCGTTATGTCCTTTTATTCTATTCCTGACGGATATACCCTCTAAGGTTCAAAGATTTACCCCGTGATGCAGCCTCATTGTGCTTGTGGGACTATCCCAAGCTGGCGAGTTTGACCAAATCTATCGCTTACCCTGCTTCTGGCGACACTCAAAAGTCATCAAATCATGAACAGGTTTTCCCCCAACCCAACAGCCTACCCAACAGAGTGGTCTGCGCCTCAGACTTGAGACCTCCCTCATCTCCATACCTCATCTCCGTCGTCTCAACCTCATGGAGCTTGAACTCATCTTATCACGAGAGGAGCTTCACAAGATATCCATTATCCCTATCAATCAGACAGGATCCCTCTAGTAGCGATGGCAGCAACGTTGTCACTTACTGGGATGGCACACCATCTATAATCAATATTGCATCCAGTGGGTTGTTCCTTTAGGTTTAGCACCTGTAAATGCCATCTAATCACGAAGATACAGAATCAACTCAAGCGGCTCGTCTCCGAAGCCTGTGTCGTTTTTGTCGATATATAATCTTGATTCTATT